>VZUI01018715.1:0-23755 GCA_013401135.1 Cettia cetti
TGAGAAAAAAAAAAAAAAAAAAAACCAAATAAGCTGAAACAAGTCTCAAAATGAAACTGCATTGTTGAGCTCAGATGGGATTTTTCAGGCTGTCTACACTCTCCCTAACCTAACTCAGGTGGGAAATTTGCTGCTGCTAAAGATCTTCAGTTTTTCCGGTAGAGAAAACTGTAAAGTCTGAAATCTTTTCCCTGAATTTCGTAACCCATTTTTTAAAGGAGCACAGACTTCTCTTCTGAACAAGGCCCACTAGATGGCAGAACATACCTGGGAATTCCTTTCCCGTAGACTTTCCCAGACCAGGATAACCTTTCACATATCCCAAGCACCTCCAGCTCCAGTTCTGTAACACGATACCTAAATGTAAGAAAGCAGATCTTTCCTTTTAGATGCCTAAGTCCAACTGGGCCTACTTGTGTATGCAAAATTGGTCAAGTATAAAGGCCTGATCTGTGCTTTAGGAATTGGTAAAGAGATTCCCACAGTTCTTAATGAAATTTATATTGAATCCTAAGCACCTTCAATATTAAAACAGCAACTGCCACACCATTATTTCATTTCTAGTTCCCCTAAAGAAGAATAGTGTCTCCCTATAAAACATCATCTGCTTTGTCTGTCATCTACTCTATATTGTAACAGGATATGGGAAAACTTTGGGCTTCAAGGATGTGGCCACTATGTGTAGAACAAGCCATATCAGTTGTGGTTATTAATTTAATTTGTTCCTAAAAATAATTAAGAGTAACACTTACGTGATCTGCTAACAAAGGGGAAAAAAAACCAAAAAATGTTCTCACAGTGCAAGTCAGTGTGTGACCAAAGCATTTGAGACTCTATAAATCTTTGCTTTACTAATTGAGTCTTAGTATTGTGCCTTTTTGTCTGGAGAGAAAATAGCCATGGACCATAAATGAAGAGCTGAGAGGGAGAATTCCAGCTTCCCCAGAAGCAAGGAATTGGCTTGTTCCTACTCCTGTTAAAGAGACCTCTTCTCCAGCCATTCTCTTAGGATAACAATAATCCCATTCATTCTTGCCTATTCTAAGAGAACATGAGGGCTGAGAGAAACAAGGTGATAGAAGCTAAGTTGCTGAGTTATTTGAAGTATTCATTTTTTAACAGTTAATGGCCAGCTCGTACAATACTGGTATTTTGAGAATATTTTCTCTGATACACTGAATCTTAGTAGTTTTTACAGCCCCCTTTTTCTGCTGATTAGTGTTGGAAGACTTTTTTAAATACTTAAACGTTCAAGGTGAATGTGTAGCTACTAAGACAAAAGAATTGTTTATATAGGCTTAGGGATGTAGTTCTAAGAAAATAAGATAATTCCCTTTTAATAACATTGGTAAAATCTCAAAGTTAGTGAAATCTTTCTAATACCTTGCAGTGACACTATTTTGAAGCAATAGTAATTGCACCTTGTTCACAGGTGGAAAATGTATTGTAATCAAGCCTGTAAAATTAAATTATAACAGCTGAAAAGAGAACTCAGAGCAGATGCAAACACCCAGCATTTGTCATTTTGCAGTAATTCTTCTGGTACTTTCTTTTAGTAACGGGGCAAAAAATCTATTTTGTTGTTTTATTTTACTTTTCCTTTTTCTGTTTCTTTATTTTACTGCAGCAAATAGAAAAGAAAGACTGAAAAGAAATAGGAGGTAGAGATAATGTAGTGAAGTGAGCTGAAGTAACCTTGTTTAATTAGCCTCATAGGTGGGAGCCTTTTGAACTCGCCAATTAGAGATGAAATATTAACTTCTAATTCTGCCTTAATACCGTAATACATAAATAGCAAGAGCCTCAGGATCTAAAGAGATTGCATATAAACTTTGTTCTGAAATCTTAAATACTGTTTACCATTTCCAAGTTAAAAAAAAAAATTAAAAAAAGAAGCCTAAAGCTAAGGTGGGATATAGTTTTATGAAGCAGAAACCTTGCTGATGCTGTACCATAAGAAATTTTTATCAAGAAAATGCACTAGATTCAACTCTGACCTCAATAAAATCATCACAGGGCGATCACAGTGCATTGATATATATGCAATTGAAGCACGTGCAAATTGCCAATAATCAGTGTAAGTTACTATGTGGCAGGGTGTGGGCTGAGGGAGGGGTGTCAAGTCGAACATAATCTTCTCAGCACTTAATTATTCAGGAAGATCCATGTTACTGAAATACATCCTGCAAGCCTCCTAAACCTGTACATGTTGCATTTGGTCATGATTTTCTTGGTGCTAGGATCTACTGTGTGAAATGTTTGCCCAGACTGCTGGAGAACTGGCTTCTGTTCTCAAACCTGTGCTCTCCCATTTGGGCAAAACACTTCAGCTCTCCAAACTTCTCTTCAATCACTTGCTTTGTTTTCCTTGCAAAGGGAAACTGCTTTTAGTGCTCATGTACTTGGCAAAGTGAGGCTGTTTCTTGGGCAGTAACTTCAGTCCCACATAATGCGAGACCTGACGTTTTGAAAAGAGCAGGGCAGTGGGAAAACTCGTCAGTATGTGCAGCCCCTGGCTCCTGCTTATTTTAATGTGATAAAGCTCCACCCAAGATCAGAGCCTGGTGCACACAAACAGAGACGGAGTGCACTGAAGGTTTTATGTGCTAGTCAAAGGGTGGAAGAGAGAAAGGATAGTGTTCTGGTTTACACACAGGAACTGAGGCGCAGACACACTTGGCCTTGCCCAGAGTTATACAGGAAGTTTGTGGCAGAGCCAAGAACTGAACTGAGATCAGTCATAACCGCAAGTCTGGCCTTCCTCTAAGTGCTGTTGGCTTTATCTTGCTGGTCATGTGAGCTGAATTGTCTCCCTCAGCATTGCTTCCAGTGTCTTCCCTGTCTTCTCTGTGGGAGCATGTTTTTCTTCAAACTTAGGAATAAAAACCTACAAATAGATAGATAACAGTGACATTTGTAGAACGTGTTATATTTTAATTAATATATTGAGATCAAAAGGTAAGCATAACTTACTGAAATTCTGGGGAATACTATCTAAAACTTTATTATCTGGCTTTTCTGGTTTTAACCTGTCTTAAACAAAGTATATGGCAGTCTTTGAAATTTTCACAGAATTGTCATATCCATTCCCACTAGAAAATGAAGAGATGATCTTGACAATGCTCTCCATGAAATCTGTAAAAGCCAGTAGGCAATGATTTCTATAATACATGTGTATTAAGTCAGTGATTGTGCTGATACTCTTGGCATCAGCCCAGAATAAATGAGCAACAATGGGACAGGCCATAATTAACTATCACCTAAAGCTTTTGTTGTATGTGTGTCGTGGAGTACCCTTTGGTAAGTGTTGCTGTATTGACCGTAGAAGAAAGGCTTTAAAATCCCTGTTGGTTTCTTTTCGGATACTTAAAACAGCACCAGCACCAGTTCATTCCTACATCCCTGCCAACACGGAGCCTGCGAGTCGCCCTCCCTGGGTAACAGATGACTCCTTTTCCCAGAAATTTGCACCTGGAAAATCCACCACCACTGTCACAAAGCACATCCTACCAAGGGGTGCTCCAGTGCCATCTCCTACCACAATTTCTGCTTACCCGTCTCCAGTTTCAACTTCTTCCCAGCCCCCTGCATTAGCCCGGGGAACAGTTCAGAGGGCGGAGCGTTTTCCAGCCAGCAGCCGAACTCCTCTCTGTGGGCACTGTAACAGCATCATTCGGTAAGGTCATGGGCCTTTGAAGAGGGATGAAGCAGGAAAAAAAAGTATCAGAGACTGGTTATTGTACATTAATATACAGTTCCAGAGCCTAAGACACTGTTACATTACCCAGCAGGGATGTCTGTTGTCTGCTTCATTAATTTAACATTTCCAGAGCTCATTTTGTTGTTGTGTGGTTCACTTTTTATCACTGCAAAGTTATACATGCTAATTGTTTGGCTCTTGGATACTGCAGCAAATCCCTGCTTGATTTTAAACAGGTTTCTTGTCCTAAGGTTACCCTTTGAAGGGGGTTCGTGCAACTTCATTGGGAGAGTTGGGGGCTGGGGGCAGAGGAGGGGATTGTGGAGAGAAAAGGAACGAGGCATCATTTTGGAACAGCAGCCAAATGTAATTGTTGCTTTTGTGTCTGGAGAAAGATAATGCCTACACTCTATTACCAGTGATTCATAGCATGCCTCTCCCTTCTCTCCCAATTCTTTCTGCTGGACCAGTGCCTACTGTTAGCCTGTGCACTGCTATCCAACTTTAAGTAATCCATGTTTAATGACAGTCTTCCCCACCAAAAGGAGCTAGTTTGGTGATGTGGGACTGCTGATTATTGCCCTTTATATATTCTGGAATGGAAATATTCCAGTAATAATCACAATTATCTAACTACAATCACCAGAGTCAATCACCAAAATGAATTTAATGTGTCTTCCACATAATGAAACAGCAAGTTGTCACCTGATAGTCTGACATTTCTAGAACATGCTGCATGCAGGGCTCTCAGATGGAAAGAAGGCAGGAGAGTTTAGGAGCTGTTGTGAGGTGTGGGTGTGTAAGGATGGAAATCTGCCTGTTATTTCATGCTTTCAAATAGTAGCATTATCTTCTGTTGCCTTTGGCCTTTTCCTCTTGTCTTTGTATCTGCTTAAAAAGACCACTTATAGCTATGCAAATATGAAAATAATTGATTTTTCCAACAGTTGTCTGTAAATAGATTGTATGAGACCAAACAACAATGAAATGTTTTAACCACTGTGTTTTCAGTAATGGTCTTGAAAAAGACCCCTTCTATTCAGGTTTCTGAATGTTATTTTAATATGTACCCCATGGCTCAAGTAGCTTCTCACACATGTACACGGTGTCTGACAAAGTGGGTTTGCAATCAGAGTCATTCAACCATTTTTTTGCAATACAAGTAAGATAATTACGATTGCTTCCAGAGGTCCTTTCCTGGTAGCCATGGGCCGCTCTTGGCACCCAGAAGAATTCAACTGTGCTTACTGCAAGACATCCTTGGCTGACATGTGCTTTGTGGAGGAGCAGAACAGCGTGTACTGTGAGCGCTGCTATGAGCAGTTCTTTGCACCGACCTGTGCCAGATGCCACACCAAGATTATGGGGGTAAGAGAACAAGATTGACCCTTCTGCAACTGCGTGCATTCCTGAATTAGTCAAATAGTAGTGAATATTAGATAGTGTAAGCTGTGACTGGAGATGTTGTATTATTTTGTCCTTTTAAGACTTATTTCTCAGTTTGTTGATTATTTTAGAATGAGAAACGTATTATTTTATAATAATTTTTATCCATCCAAGGTCTTGAATATTTCTGTACCTTATTGAGCTCATGAACAGAATATGTAATCCAGGTCCCATCTCACTGAGTGTAAAATAAGTAACACTTTCTGGATAGTTTTTTGCTATCTATGTTACTTTTATCTGTCTCTTTCTTATACTAAGAGACTTGAACTGGGGTTTTATTTCTTATACAAGACTTAGTCAAAATTTCAGTAGAGAAATCAATGATGTTGGGAAGAGGCCCATTGCTCTTGCTGCACCTCATGGTTAGCAGCACAGCTGTTAAGGAATTCTGCTGGCTTCTTATAGTTAAGAAAATACAGAATAAATCAAAGATAAGATTTCCACAGTGCCAAAAATACATGCCACTTTTCTCTTAAAGGACTCATGTACAAGTAAATGTACAATTTAATTTGCTCTCCACATACCTTAGATGGTGGTGAGATTGGAATACCATCAATAATTTTAGCAGTGTATTTATGCATGCAGTTGTAGTGAATGTAGTGAATGAAGTGAAGGAGCAAGGAGTCCCCTACTGGTTTTTCACTGTTTAGCTGTCACCTTTTGACATCTGTCTAAATGTTGGCATTACTGATGCTCCTCTCTGCAACAGCCACTTAGGGGTGGCAGCATCAGACATCGATGGTGACGCTCTGGCTCCAACCAAGTCTCGTTTATACTGCGATAGAAGGAGTAATTTATAGCAGAGTGCTGACTTAACCTACCTAATGAATGCTGGCACTAATCAGTTTCCCATTATGGATTTTCATCAGGAAAATAGCAAAGATGCCAGCTGCCTCTATTTATATTAATAAGATTTCTCAAGCTATTTTTGCTTCTTACCTCACTGGGGTTCATAAATGGATCCAAACCTATTTATCAGTGATAGTTGTTTTGCAAACAGTAACACAAGTTAATGAAGCTCAAATGGTGATTCTCTAATGAGATATATGGCAAATCTAAATTAGACTTATTTTGTCTATTCACTGGATTGAAAGCATGGAAGAGGGCTTCAATCCATTTTGTCATAATCAGTAGACATTAAAAACAATCTCTAAAAGAGAATCAGAGTCTATGTGTATAATTGGAAGCAACATAAAATAGGATCTAGATTCTCAGCTGGTATAAATCAATGCTGTTTCACTGAAGTTAACAAAGTTAATTTACAGCAGTTATGCAGCTGGCCCTTTGAAATCTGGGCTGTTGGACAGAGATACACTGACGAACACTAATCACATAAGTTAAAAGAACCTTCCCATTTTATTTTTTTTTTTTTTTAGATTTTTACCATGGTTTGTGAATCGTTCTTGTAAGAAGCTTAAAGAAATTACTCCAGAATCTAGATTATTTTGAAACAACAGGCTTACACCACTTATTCCTGATCTTATGAATTTTTGAAATTTATTTAACAAATCATACTCTCGCATTGAAGAGTTCATACTGGCCATGTCAAAACAAAGGGGAAAATAATCAGAATCTTTGTGCAGAATCTCTCCTACAACAGCAACTGGGCATGTTGATACAAACTGCTGGCTGAACCATGTTGTTTCACTTTGGCAAATACATTGTTCTAGAAAGCTTGCAGTCCTATTTCCTCTTTCTTTCCATAAGGAGCCCAATTTCTGTCATAATTCTTTCTTTTGAGGAGGGGAATTGCCTGATACAGAAGGGAAGAATTTAGAGCATCTCTGCCTAGTGTTTGTTCTCCAGGAGGAAGTTGCATGGCTGGCTATTCTGCTGGAGATTTTTGTTTGTTTGTTTGTTTTACAGGAAGTGATGCATGCCCTAAGACAGACTTGGCACACAAGTTGCTTTGTCTGTGCTGCTTGTAAGAAGCCGTTTGGGAATAGCCTGTTCCACATGGAGGATGGGGAACCTTACTGTGAGAAAGGTATGGCAGTCTGGACACTTCTGCACAGTGACTGAGTGCTTCATGTTCATGGAAACAACGTAAGAATAGAGCAGCTGGTGAACAAAATAGTGCCAGTTCCCCAACCAGCATGGATTTTGTTTCCACTCTCCACACATACAAGTGTACGTGTCTCTGTATTTTTCTCCAGTTGATAGGAGAGAATGGCAGAGTGCTGGTCTTTGCCTCCATGTCCACAATGCCCTCCCTCACTTCTCTCCCTTATGTATTATCATACTTTGCACTCCTTTCCCTACACATCTTCCCCTGTTCCAGTCCCCTCTTTGGTAGATTCTGCTCACCAGAAATGAAAAATTAGTCTTCTAGGGCTGCCCATGAGATCTCTAAGTTGGTGGAGCTGTGACCTCTGATGCTGTTGCCTCACTCTAGAATTATTCAACCAACACTTAAGGAGACAGCTCTGCACAGATGTGCAGCACATGGTAGTGCAGATTTTCCTTCCTGGCTGCTGCAACAAACAACTGCTTCTTGCCAACTAAGAAAGCAAAAGGCCACGTTTTCCCAAAATGATACTTGCCATGCAAATGAGTTGCCTGACAGAGTCAGGAAGGAGGTTAAGGTTTAAGTGGTGTTCCCTCTGTATTCCCCTTGTGCATTCAGTGAGCTCCTGGCCTACTTCTCTCTGGAGATTCCTTCCTTACAGTTATGCAATTCAGATTTTACAAGTCAGAGTAGCTCTAAGTGAAGAACAAAAAGCATACAGCGTGACTGGGTACCTACCCTTTAAAATTGGAGGTTTTGTCAGAACATCAATTAACTCTCATGAATACCATATACCTTTGGAATTTCCACTAATATTTTTCAGTGTGAAGCCTTTCCAAATCACAGTTGATAAAGATGTATTAATAAGCCAGTATGGGGTTTCCATAATGTTCTCTCTTTTTGGAAAAAAAACAACATTAATCCAGGCATGGAAACTGGAAACATTCCCTTGTCATTAGACTCTTCTGTACAACCATATTTGTCCTATGAATAGATTCCACATATATTAAAGATAATTTGAAAGTAATGTGAGAAACATAACTTCAAATTCCATGGATTTTTTGTATGCCTTCTACATTTGTGATGATAAATGTCATACTAATGGAGGGTTCTGGACGGAGTTTGTATTTAAATAATGAAAGGAAAGAAGCAAATTTCAGTAGAAGTGTTTCAGTAAATGTAGTAGGAAACTGAGCAAAAACAATCAAAACATCCATTGTCTGAAAACATTCTATTTCTCTTGGACTTAATATAATTATGTTAAGAGTTTGTTCTAAGTTTGCTTTTATTTATTTTTTAGATTATATTGCTTTGTTCAGCACAAAATGTCATGGCTGTGATTATCCTGTTGAAGCTGGAGATAAATTCATTGAAGCTCTTGGACACACTTGGCATGACACCTGCTTCATTTGTGCTGTACGTTCTACATCAAATACTATCTCATTCCTTTATACTCCTAAATTGTGTAGTAACATCAGAAAACCTGAAAGCAGTAATAACTAACACATGCTCAAGGATGCAGAGGGATGAAATTATATTTTTTACTTTCATTTGGAGAAGGAGGGGAGTAATTTTTCTTCTCCTCCATAACTTTTACTAGAACTATGAAATTTGACCATCATAAGTGAGTGTTTTCTAATAAAACATCCAGTTTTAGATAGTACATACAGCAGTACAAACCACTATTGTTGTTATTCTTTCCAACGTTTGCCAAATAAAGATAGTGCAAGACTGAAAATAAATTAACACCATACTGAACAGTGTAACCATAATCTTACTTACAAAGCAGTGAAGTTTCTATTTCCATGCTGAATGCTTGTTGAAACTTGCAAAAAGAAGTCTGTTTAGAAAGCATGAATAGTAATTATCTTAGAAGTTGGTCAAACTCATCAATCTGCGGTGTGCACAAAGCTCTAGGGTATGGCCATATTCCCACACTCTGCACACAAAGCAGAGAAATCCATATGATCAACAGAACTTTCATCTGGTTCTAATACACTGAGCAGCTCTGCAACATATGATTCCTAAAGTAATATCTAGAATCTCTAATTAGCTAAAAATAGCTGTTGGCCACACCAAACCGTCAGTGACAATTTCTAATGTTTGTTCAAGTCCAAAATTTAGGTAGAATAGTTGAAAGTATAGAAATGTTTATAAATATCTGAAGCTAAACTAGCTTTGCAAAAAAGTGTCTTGTTAAAACTGAAGTATTTTGGAAATTCTAACACAGGAAGGAACACTAAGCAAGTTTCCTTCACAAGCTAACAGCTCTTAAACACTTGTAAATATTGATCACTTATAAAGACACTTCCTCTGAATAGTTAATGTTCTTTTTTGCTTGCTCATTTCCCTTAGCTACCCCGTTTTCTGTGGAAGTGATGGTTTTATTATATGTTGTTAATATGCAATTCTCACAGTGGGGATCTTTTTAAGGATCTAACTTTATTTCTTTCAGTGGGTTAAACCAAAAGCAAACCAATACATGACTCCTAGAGACTACCAAAGAAATGCATGGGCAGAAGAGCAAGACAGTTGAAACTGATAGTCACATCTTTCTCCCTTTTCTTTGTCCTTATTTATTCCTGATTGTGTTTATTATTGATTCTAGGTATGCCATGTGAATTTGGAAGGTCAGCCATTCTACTCTAAGAAGGACAAGCCACTGTGCAAGAAGCATGCCCATGCCATCAATGTTTAAAAGAAGAGTTGGTAGTCAGTAATGCTGGGGTAAAACAGATGACTAACTGGGCAATCATAAAGTTGATAACCATGGCTAGCATTTCTCTCGGTAAAAGCTAGAAGTTGGAACTTCTCAAGTTTAACTTTATCCTCTTTGATAAATGCAGAATGTGCTTTTTGCAAAGTTCATACAAAAACCTACTGAATGAGCAATCAAAGTGAACTGATGAACTAGTCCATTATTAGAGCAACAGTTGGGGGAAATATTGAAATTAACTAAAAACCTTAATAATAAATGTGCAAATATAGTTTTAAGTTAACTACCCACAGCAGTTTAGCAGTTTTGCTGCTTAGACCACACACATGTTTAAAAACAACTGGAAAAATACTTCTGTACTAAGTAATTTTCTTTCACAGCAAGAATGAGTAAGTGCCATATCTACAGTCATCTGTAGAACCAATGGCTGTAGCTTTCAAAGGGAAATAAATAGATAGGGCTTCCTCTAGGAAAAGTGAGTGCTGTTCCATTATGTTGTGGTGCTACCTCATAGCATCAGATATTTTAGATTCTTTCCAAATAACAAGTCTGCCTTGAATCCGTATGTAGCTGGGAAGCCTAGGTGACAAGCCCTAACAGTTTGAAAATAAAATGGTTGGGTCAGTCTTGCTGGTACACTTGGCTTCTATGTGCACAGAAGATAATTCACTTTAAAATCATAATGGAAAAGGACAACTGGCTTTCTCCAAATTATTCTTACATTGAATGGAATAGAGCTGGCTGGAAAGGCCAGCTTTTAATTCAAGACCAGTTTTCCTTTCCTCCTGTGAAAAAAAAAAAAAAAAAGAGATTCAGTCTTGCTTTGGTTTCTAATTCCCACTGGTAGCAGAGGGAGGTAAGAACCTACATCTGGACATTCACACTGGTGAACACAGAAGCAACACATCCATCTAGCACAGCTAGGTTGTGGGAAATAGCCTGCAAAATTCCCTACTCTATCCCACATAATTAGGAAAAAGGCTTTTTTTTCCCTATAGTGAATGAATGTTGATCAAAAATTCATAAGGCAGCAGGCACATACTCTTTATTCCTTTCCTTAATTTAAATGCAACACATCATGAATTGTAGCAGTATTTGCCATTGGAAAACAGTAGCTATGTTCCAGCAATCAGGATAACCATACAGTCATCTTTTCTAATAGCCATACAGGCATCTATCCTAATAGTTTGAGAACAACTTTCAAGTTATTCAAACAGTTATTTATAAAACTTTTTTTCAAATAAGCAATACTTGTAGTACTGATAATACTTTTGAATATCAATTACTTTTATATTGGAGACAGCAGTTCTGTCTGATGAAGTTAAGATGGAAAGTTTGATCACCATTCAAGCTTTATTAGCTCATTTAAGTGAGAATTAAGATGTGTGTGTTGACAGCTTGCAGTACTGATAGTTTTGAATTAGTACTTCTGAGGCTGAGGATGCTTTCTGTGGGCCACATGCTGGTGCCATCTGCACCTATTTTACCTTGTGTTCTGAGTAGCAAAAAATTACATAACATTGACTGTCTTGTCCCTCCCATGGGTAGTGCCCATTTCATTTGTGTGTCTTTTAAGGGATGAAAAACTAGCCAAAGCTTGGGGGAGGAATAAATGCAATTTGGAGTTCTGATATAAGAGTTAAGTTAGCTGCAGGCAGTCTGTGTCTTGGACAAAAATAACAACCTGAACTGCCTGTGGCAGTTTTGACATGTATGACCTGTATTTATTCAGTAGGTATCATAGTTTCACTGATCTTAGCAGTGATCTGATCTGAGTTGCTAAAGGGTCAGATTTTTGTATGCATGAATTATTCTAAAACACTGGTACATTATATGCAAAGCCTTTTTTTTTTTTTTTACTTTTTTTTCTTTTCTGTAAGCAAGCAAATTTTCTGTTTTCAATCGGTGCTGGGCTGTTGTGAATATGATCCCGTAGATTACAAAATCCAAATATCTGGATCATAATATTCTCCAGAGGAATAAATCACAATTATGGAAGTTAAATATTTTTCCACTCCTATTTGATTTCATTAAATACGTATTCACAACAGTGAGAAAATTCTACATTTCCCTTTAATTTTTCAGTGCCATTCAACAAAATGCTGTTTATTATTAACTGTTATTTGAGAGAACTCACATCAGCATACTCTATACTGAGACTGCATTGAAGATATTCTTTCAGCAGATTCGTGTCAGTGTTGGCCACTGGCTGGGACTGATCTCTGACTGCAACATCAGAATAGGGAGTCAGGCTCCATGGGAAGGGCTTATGATGGATCCCTCAGGAGAATTTCATGAGGTCTTTGACTCTGATCTGCATGTGTTTATATGTGTGTGTCTCATTCTCCCCTCCACCTTCCTCCTTCTTCACTGGGAGCACGAAGGATAAATCATTTTAGGATCTGGTCAGAGATGTCAGGCTGCAGCTTAGGGAATAGAGTCTGTGAAAAGCTGCTGGCAGGCAGCAGCAAGGCTGGGGCTGAACTTCCTCAAGGTCCCTGGGTAGGCCAGGCTGACATGGCCCAGGTCAGCCTGGAGTCCCTGGCACGGGATGGGGGGTGGAACACGGGGCTTTCGCTGCGGCAGCAGAGGGGAGGCTGGGATCACAGCAGGGAGAGCGCCTGAGGCAGCCAGAATGCTGGGGCTCTGCAGGCCTCTGCTCGAGTGGGAAAAGATGAGGCACTGAGGAGAGAGGAAGCCCTTCCTGAGGCTGGGGTTGGAGGGGAGGAATAGCCAAGGAAGGCCAGTTTCACCAGGCTGGCATGTCAGAGAGTTGGGCTGGGGCAGGGGGCAGCCAGGATTCCTCTCTACCATCAAGGGAGAGGGCTTCAAGTAAGAAATTAGGGTACAAGTAGCTCACAATAGCCCAGAGCAATGGTTTGGATATGTACAGAAGAGGTGAGCAAGGATACAATCTGGTAAATCTGAAGTCTGGACTGCAGGAAAGGGAATGCAGTGTATGTCAGCAGAGCTGAGCTGGCTTGCAGGGTGGCAGCAGTGAAAGTGCAGCAGCACAGACTTCAGTGGGAGCTGTACTGGCTTGAGAGAGTCCTGAAAATTTCCTTGGGCAGAGAACCTGCACTGTAGCACATGCCCTGACTCCAGCTGGTGCCTGAGCAAGTGAGATTAAAGCTAGTTTACATATCACTATATGATGTACAGTGATATCTCTAAATGAAGAACAGAGATACCCTGAGGATTATCATGTAATAAAAATTTCCTGTCATAACTTGTGCTGCTTCATAATGTGGTCCAAAAATAGGGAATCCACATACCCACCCTTGATATCTATATTAAGATATAATTTTTGCACATATCTGAACCAGAAATTTGTGTATAATAATGTAGCATTTTAACTTTCACAGGGGTAGAATACCACATAACTGCTGATACTCTTCTGCTACGGAGAGGGTAAAATGCATATATATAATAATATATATCCCTAAAATTCAAAATACGGCCTTTTAACTATCACTGAAAATAATGTTGTATAAAAATATGCAAGATGAATAATGTGTACTTGATTATGTTTTATGTCTTGGAAGAGATGCCTGGGACAAGTCCAAAGTTGTTCTGAATATTTTTTTTCATTCTAATTAATGTGAAGTTTTACCCAATAAAACAAAGATACTGTACCTCTGAATGATCAATTAAAAAGATGTCTTTTGTCTAACTAAGAAGTGTTTGATAACTTTTCAGTCAAAAGATTCAAAAGCTTTTTTTAATGCTTTTCTTTCTTTTGGTGTTCTTTTTGCAAAATGGGGTAAATTAAATGTTTCCAAAGAAGGCTACTTTTATTATCAGGACAGAAAAATACAGTCTTAGGACTCTTTCATTAGTTTTTCCTATATTGGATTCACACATTACACAATTCTAAAATCAATTCAAAACAAGGAAAAATATTTTTCCATTGGTCCTTCAGTGGTCAGTACTTTGGGTGAAATGTTTTGCTTGTATTTAGATTACTTGTATTTATGTTTAGTAATGTGAATGTCCACAGCACTGAACACATCCATTAGTGTCAAATGCTGGGCACACTAATGTTTGTTTGCAATACTCGTCTCCTGGTAGTGAATATTAATTTGTTTAGTATTTATAAACATCAGAATTTGAAACTGAGTGATTTATTGCCTGCAGTGATCATATATTAGAGGTCTAGGTTTTATAGTATTTTGACATGTTGACTTGATGCCACAAGTGCCCTTGCTTTTAGATAGATATTTTTTCCTAAGTTCCTAGTTATTTCAGAACAGAATGTCTGGTGGTTCATGAGATGTGAGTAATTACCTTGCATGGATTATCTGTGCCAACATGAATAAAACAGTCTAGTAATAAAAGCAATGTGCAAATACAGTTAAAGCTTTATGATTTGGGTATATTTATTAATATGCCATGTGAACAGCTGACAGCTTTCAGCAATGTTAAAGCAGTAAGAAAGCATACACAAGCTTGTACTCTCTACTTCAGACTTGAAAATAAAAATTAAAAGCATTGGTTTCAACTTTACTGTATATCAGTCTTGAATATTTTATTGACCAAATAATGCTGTTTTAAACAAATATTAGTATGCTTAAAAGATGCAGTCTGCTAACAGTACATGTTGTAACTTAGCAAGATCTGTACAGTCCCAGGCCTTATTGTGTCAACAAACACTGTTTATAGTAACTTTGTAAGGGGTGGGTAAATTCTGTCTCCAGTTACATCGATGCATCTGCAAACCAAGTTTGACTGAATAAGTTCAGGTAGGTGTTCTTCCATTTCTTAGAATAAGTTATTTAAAATACACAAAATGTTTTAAACACCCTCATTGAGTTCTAGTGCCAAGAAATATGGACAAATGAAAGGATGACTTCATGTAACTGTGTTTTACAAAAACAGCCATTTCCTGTGATGCCACTGGATTTATATGCCATTACCAAGTACAGCATCAGGAATCACAACTTCGTGCACTTTTGATTTCATTTCCCAGCCCTGATTTCTGTTCACAATGAGCATAAGGAAATGCAATTGAAAAGAATGCCCAGAATATATGCAGTATTTTGTCAGGTTGTCTGTTCTGACCTTTAACCTTTGCACAAGACAGGGCTTCCTAAACTGTGCACTGGGATCCCTGGAGAGTTCAGTTGTTGGAACTGGAAGCAATGGAGGCATAAGCTGAGCACCATGCCAGCTGACAGGGTGGACAAAGTGAATGGAGCAAAGTTCACTAGGAAAGGACATGGTGCAAAATGCTTGACAAGTGTTGCATTAAGGGATTCTTAAAAGAGATTCTTAAAGAGATTATTGCTCTGAAGAAAATGATGATTATTTCAAAAGTATAGGCTTTGGCATTGTTTCCCCCTCCCACCCCAATCATGTATCTTGAACTCAGCCAGTTTCTGTCGATTAAGAAAGGAAGGAATGTGTGAATAAGATTGCTGAAACCATTATTGAATACACAATGAAATGCTTTGTTCTCCCAGGCAAATCAGAGTTATGGATGAGATTCAGACTATATTCAGGCACAAATTCTGTGCTGTGTGCCTATGAAATATGCCCTTGGATAGTTGTTAAAATACAGCTCCTTCTCCTCTTAGGAAGATGACATCAAAAGAAAACAGTAACAAATGTGTGTTGTACTAATAAGGACTGTCAGGCTGAGTCACAAGAATTTTCTCTGTAATAAAGTCAAGAAGGAATTTTTTTTTTTAACAAAGCTAAACTTTTGAACAAAACATTTTTCCTTTAAACTTTCCAGATTATAACTGCTATGGAATAATAAATTACTATGCATAAAGTATCATTAATAAATCTGCCTCTACTACCAGAGTATTTTCTAATCATACTCCTTTAGAAATTGGATTATTTTCATTAATGACAAAGATGTTACAGAAATTCTTCTACTTAGTTTTACTGCACACAATGTTACTGAAAAAGAGTTGAGATTTTTCTATTAATTAGAAGATATAGATAAAAATACAACCTTGAGTTGAATGAAGGTGATGATTCCTCCAGTGTTTGTGGAATGAATGCTGCTTGCTACACTAAAGCCAGAAAACTTGCTGTTCTAGATTGTTTTATTCTCATGGTGTATTAAAGAGGACGTTTTGGATTTTTAGGAGGTTTAATAAATATCTATAGCCTTAATTAAAGATATCATTTCAAAACAAAAATTACTGACAGTGTTTAAATTATTTTAAGATCTAATAATATATAGACAGAAAAATAATGCTGGGATCAAGATTTAGTTTCATTTCAAGAA
This sequence comes from Cettia cetti, assembly GCA_013401135.1. NCBI lineage: Eukaryota > Metazoa > Chordata > Aves > Passeriformes > Sylviidae > Cettia > Cettia cetti. The sequence goes on from VZUI01018715.1 coordinate 16,112, forward strand.
ATCTTCATGTTGACTAATGCAAACATTCCTATTTGCATGTATGGGACACATATATGGATTAAAACACTCAGAGCTGAGATTCTGATTTCCTTTAAGGGGATGTGTTTCAGATCTGCACTATTTGAGTCTAAATTGTTGTCATATAGTCCATTTACTCTATAAAGCTTAAGAATAATGCATGCATCTGAGTGCACCTCGACACCTGGCTTTTGTTATCTGTTAGGTATTTGTGCTTTATGAAGTAACAACTCCACAGATCTGATAGCATAGGAGATGTGGGAGCAGAAAAAAAAGGGCAGACTTTCCAAAAATCTAGCCTCATATAAAAAATAGGATTTCAGGAATAAAATTTTTATTTGTGCATTATAAACAAAGACCAGGCATTATTCTATCACAACAAAATATTCTTCTGCTGTCCCCTGCACATTCCTTGACAGATTTTCTTCCTGCAAATTTTCCCCCCTGTACTGACTCCAAGGATATTGTAAATTTCCCTGTGATTAATGCACATGCAGAAGCCTGAGCAGAGTTCCTGTTCCTTACACAGGCCTGTAAGCTGTGGGGTAAAAGGTGACAGAGTGGGCTGTGCTGCTCATGTGAGTCTATTCAGCCCAGTGCATCCTGCAAATACCAGACTTCCTGAGATTTATTGTGGATACACAATATAGATGACACTAATTGAAAGTTTCTGCTTTATTGCATGTACACTACACGGCGTCTACTTCTGGCCAAAAAGTCCTTGCAAGAAATCCAAAGTGCCAGCCAGGGATTCTGGTTCTAGCTGTGGCCTCAGATAGAGCACACCTGAATCTAAACTTTTGGTTATAAAATAATGGCAGAGCACAATTTGCCTTTGAGATTGTTTTCCCAGTGCCTGCTGCTGCAGCAAAAGGATAACAGGGCTGTTTTGTGGAAGGTGAGTTTCTGCCATTTTTATTATGTAAAGCAGTTTCTGGAATGGGAGCTCTTCTGAGCTGCCATTCTTCTGTTACTGCATCGTGACACCAGTCTGAACTCAAACCTGCAAAGCTTTCAGCTCATTTGGCAAAATTTACTTATTCTCACATTGAAGGACTCCATGGTTTCCACATGTAACTTACGTTTAAGCTTTGTGTTAGACATCCTGTACTGGATTGGAAACAGTCTGGTGGTGAAAGGTGACAGACTGTCAGACTTCTAGGACAGGTGACACATGCTGAGGCATTAAATTCACAGAGACAAATACAGAACACATTATCCACCTTTTATAGACTTACGGGGCTGGTGCTTGTTGGAGACTTCATCGACTGCTTAAACAGTCACAGAAGCTGCTCTCTGTTTAGAAGTTTTCTAGAAAGAAAGAGTCAGTGTATTAAAAAGTAGATATTAAATTTTGGGGGTAGTGTATATCCTTAGGGTCCATATTTGCCTATTTAGTACAACCTCAAACAGTTCTTGCTCCTATGCAATTCTCACAAAAAAAAAAAAAACAACAAAAAAAAACAAAAAAAAAAAACACCAAGAATGCATAACAGAGGGCTGTTACTACTCCTCCCTGACTCTGGGTAAGAATCCTCATTCCCCTCCAGCTTAGGGAAATTCACTGGCACAGAAAGGTATAAATTACATCTCTGTGTGCCAGCTTCAGAGAACCTGGCCACAAATACCTCAGTTGAGATGATTTTGTTAATTTCTTTAAAGGATAGTGGGAAAGATTGTGCTTTCTCTGATCTTGTAACTTAAAAAATATTAATAGAGCAATCTTTAGGTCAAAAGATAGTTAAGTAAATATTTATTTTAGACCTTTATTATTAAGTGCAACTAGTTAAAAGTGAACAATTACTATCAAAGAGGGCATATGTGAAAGTAATAAAATGAGACAAAATGTGGGCGAGTGAAAATCCAAAGAAAAAGTAGCTTTTAGCATAACAATTAACCAGCCAATCTACCCTTCCTTTATCCCTTGCAGGGTAATTCATTGTAAGTGAATTAATGGTGAAGCATTCAGCAATAGGCCTTGGTGAGGAAATAGGAGCAGTGTATCAGGATATCCTTTTTCCGCCCCAGAGTACCAATACTTTCAATTTTATATACAACGGAAGTAATTCATTGTAACACAAAGAAGCACAGCTGTGTTTCCTGATGGTCACACATGCAATAGCTGCTATTGTTTAGCGTTCTGAGGATGTACAATGGAAACTGTTCAACTGCTTGCAACGTTTTATATTCTCAGGGATTTAATTTCCATTAGTAGCTTTTGAATCCATAGTGGATTTTTAATATGCTATTATCTTAGATCCAATCCTGCATCCCTAATCAGGTAATTTTTTGCTGATGCCAGTGAGAGTTTAAACTGTATTAGGTGTAGCTGCCAAATGAGATTTGCAGACACAGGCCAATTTCTCATTGGAAGCAAAGGGAGTTATAGACTATTTTTCAGGATTTGCTTTTAGCTGTATGAGTTTAACTCGTTCAAGTTCCAGTTCCAGTTAATATTCAAGAACCTTACAGACAAGAGAAAAAAGCTTCATTGCTGTGCCTTTAACTTCATGATATATTTTCAGACATTTTAGCTGAATGACAAGGATATCCTTTTATTATTTTGTAGACCTATATTGGTTTCACTAGAATATGAAAAAATAAGTGAATGAGACTATTTTGCTGCACTTGCTCTTATTTAACAGCAGTTTATGCATGTTTAAGGATCTGTTTAGACAGAAAAAATAAGGAAGTGATGAGATTATTTGATTCATTTCTTTTGTATAGGATTCAGATCTGTTTCATTTTAACAAGCTTGGAAGAACAGAGCATTTTCAGTCTCATAAATGTCCATCTTTGTAAATCTCTACAGTACCCACTCCTACAGCTGCCAGAAACACATCCACTTGGATCCATGCCTCCTGAGGACAAAGCTGGTACACACACCAAGACAGAAATTTTCTGTATTGATGAGAATTCGCCCTGTGTAACAGCAGGTTTTAAAAACATTTCTGCTTTCAGCATTGCTCCAGTTTCAGGACAAAGCCTGAGCATCAGGCTTAACAGAGGAACTGTTAATACAGTGTGGGTTTGGATCTGAGGATTATTCAAACTTGTAAAAGAAACAAATACCTCTTGTAAGAAAAGGTGGAGGAACACAAACATTTAGCTTCTCTCTGAGTCTAATTCAAACTTCCTTGTAGATCATTTGGCATCACTGACTGATAGTTCAGGACATAAAATTTTAAATCAGAACTACAGTTTAAATACTTAATCTTCTCTGAGCAATTGAAGACTTTGGGCATTTTATGTGCATGCATCTAGGGGAAAACATATTACTAATTCTCCAAACAAACTGATGGGAGTGAGGCACCCTGGTGAAGCCTCTGCTGAGCCTACAAATATTTTCTTTTTCTGTGATAAACTTTTATTGCTCTGGCTTTAAGAAAAACAAAATAATTTGTATTTAAAAGGAGAGTTATCTCAGGGTTTATTGCAACCTGGTGAGAAGACTGCAACAAAGGTTTTGTAAATGTGAATCCATGAAAACAAAATCATCCAGCTCAACTAGGCACAGGAAGAAGAAACAGAAAAAGCAGCGGGAAGTTTGGTTCTTGACTGGGAAGATGTCTCCCAGAGCAAAATGCTCCCCTTACTGCAGCCCTTTGGGTCTCAGTTCCCCACAGCAGAGTTCCATGAGGAATCAGCTCCCACCCTGCAGCTGCTGGGGACAGCTACAGCCACTGTGTCCTCCTTCCTCCACGGCCACCTGCACAAGGCTGAGGGAGAATCCCCTGCAGAAGCCCAGGTAACCCCAAAACACAGCAAGTGCTTGAGCTGTGGGAACACTCCTCCTGTTTCCTCGTGCCCATGCTCAGCACATTGAGCTGTCACTGCTTGGATTATTGCCACAGTGCTCTCCAGTGCTGCCCTGGACTCAGCTCCACACCAGGCTGGTTGGACTCAAGGCTGGACATGGCTTTCCTCTTTACTACCACTGATCCACTAGCAAAAAATTTTTAAAACACCTTTCTTCACAGATTTGACTCTGCCTGATTGAATTAATTTTGCTTATATTTAAAAAACTTAATAAAATCCATGGCTTTTGTAAGTAACAAACAGCTGAATAAATTTATAACCAAAAGAATATGCTTTCAAGTAAAATAGTTCTGAAAAGGGACAGAGCCAAATTCATGTCATATTAAGTGAAATAATTGTGTCCCTGGCTGAAGAGCAATATTCTTTTAATATGTAACATGGAATATTTATTTTTGTAACAGTAACAGAGAAATACTCATCTAATTGCAAACAGTTCTCAAAAATATATTTGGACCACAGATTTAAGACATCTGAATTCCAGAGACTGAAGGGAAGAAGGATCTACAAAGATCAAGTCCAATCACATGGCTGACCTTCTCCCTATATATGCTTCTTTGTTCTTTTGATATTCAAGTTTGTAGTTCCCTAGTGATTCCAAGAACTAATAAGAAATTCCTGGAGAGGAAATAACAATGAAAGCAGCTGGAAGACTATCCATTATATATATATATATATATTTTTTTTTTAATACAGTTCTTTTCATCATGACAGTCAGTTTTGAACTGCTTCTTCTGTGTCTCATGTTAGACATCCACATCTCATCTTGGCCAAATGTAAAATGAACTTATTTATTTTCAGATTTTCAGACTTCAGTGTTTTTTGAGTGTTGCTCAATTAACAAAATAAATACTTTGTGTTACTAAACCTGGTGTGTCTGAGTTTTTACAGATCCCTAAATTCCTCACCATGTAGGATTGCTGCTGCTAACTAGCTCACTGGAGCCCTGTGTCCTTCTGAGAGCCCTAAAGTGTTCACTCTCTGGTTTAAAAAGGTCTCTCTGCCTCCTGGTAGAGATTCTGGAAATATAAATACTGCACTGTTTTCAAAGCAGCAGTATTTTCTATATGATATTTCATCAGACATCCATCACAATCAAAATACTTTCTAAGGTCATTTATATTCATCACTTTAGATTAAGATGCAGTTTGGTCTCCTGCAGCCCTAGTATTAGTATATTGTATTTTACTTTTGCAGATTTTATTTTGTGATTAAGACAAGGAGTTAACAGCACTCCATAATGCAGAGGTGGGCATTACTTGCTGTAGCAGTACAAACTTCATCCTCAGCAACACTGTTCCTGACCTGACAGGGACTGTCACTTGTGAGTATCTTCAATGCCCAAGTGCCTTGCAAAGTACTGGCTGAGGCAGCAATTTCTGCAATGTGCAAATTTACACACCAGGAGCCGGATGAAAGGAGTTGATCCATTTCACAAAAAGGGTTAAACACATTTCAAGGCTGGCGGCTGTTGCTAAATTCGTGCATCCTGGATTGGAATCAATATCTAACATCTGACAAGCACTGGACTGTATTAGCACACATAATTACTGAAGAGATGCTAGCACTAACAGCTTTAGTTCTGCTTGGGAGCACACACACACATGTTGCATTCTTCTTCCATATTGAGAGTCTATTCTGCTGCTATAATTTGATAGTACAGAGTGGAAGAGCAGCAGACTCATATTTTCCTTTGAAATTATAAACATAAGCATAGGAGTTCTGTATTGCTTGGCATGGAAGCTGTGATTTTGTCTTTCTTGCAGGCTGGCTTTGTTTTAGACATTGACAGATTTTTCTGGATGATGATGATCGGAAAAAATTTTCTAAAAGTCTAGTAAGACAAGACCTGCATTTTCAAATGCCTATCACCACAGTATGTGCCACATACAATTATTATGTGTGCCTTTACCTGGCTACATTTTAAAGGAGTCCGTGAAGGTGATAGGTTTGAAGTTGCATTTCCTCTTTTGTTTTGCTGGGTAGGACAATACAGAAGTGAAACACTCATCTAGCCATCTGTGGGTAGAATGCATGTGAGCCAGAACACAAAGCCAGTGCTCTCATCTTACATTCAGAGGTGACAACTCTGGAGTGGAGTACACAACGTTTACAAGTCCTATCTGATATTAGCATGCAAAAATGGAGCTACACTGTGGAGAGGTCAACAAAATAAGCAGGCCCATGTTTCCCGCAACACATGCACATGTGGCTGTTTGGCACCAATAAGCCAGATTGCTTCCCAACTGGTTATTCTCTAGAAACAGTTTATCTGGGCAGGCATCTCTACACCAGCAATTACTGGTGTGTCCTGAAGGCCTAAAGAGTGTTTTGGTGTGCAGCAAAGGGAAACTGAGTAGCTCTGTACGATCCATGCGGTCGTCATTTCCCCCTGGAGCTGGCTTTGTGTGCAAAGCTCTTGATGCAGAGTAACCAAGTGACAGGGCAGGTGACAGGACATCAGCAGCACAACTGCTGTCACACGGTCGGGTGAAGGATTAAAAACAGCAGCTCAGGTGAGAGCTGTGCCGCCTCCCCAGCACATCACACTGTCACTGGAGCTCCTGCACTGCTGCTGGGAGACCTCACTTGAAGACAGACAGACAAATTATTACTTTTCCAATTTGTCCTAATGATAAGGAGCTTTGAAATACAATGCAAATCATGGCCTTCAGCATCCTTATCAGCAAGCAGAGCAGCTCACTGCAGAAATTACAATGTATTCCAATCTAACTAAATGGGCATATTTCTTTAGATCCAGGAAATGGAAAAAGCAAACAATGCTGTCCTTTGCAATGGAACTCTATCCCTCCTGCGGCACTGCAACATCAGCCTTCTCACAACTATTTTTTCCACAAAGCCAAAAGGCCCGTGCGAGTCCCTCATTCTTCCCTGCGTGGCTGCCACCACTGACTGCTCGCTGCCCTCCCTAGCTCATCCGCGGCCCCCCTGAGCTCCCGTGCAAGGTGCCAGGGTAACGCTCCACCCCTGCACCCCACCTCCTCCCTGAATCCCGGCAGCTTGTCCGCTTGCCATGGCACCGGCCCCACCACCATCCATCCTCCCACGGATGGAGCCTCCCGGCCCTGCAGCCAAATCCAGCCGCAGCTGCTTTTCTCACGTCTCGACCCTCTTCAAGGCCAGCAGTGCTTCCATGACACCGGCTTGGCCACTCTTTCCCTCAAAAAAATTTTTTTTCCCCTCACACCTTCCTGCCCTTTGCTAGAGGAGCTTCTTCACGAGGAAAGCGCTGCTGGGCGGCGGGGCAGGATAACGCCAGGGCCCGGGCGCCCAGCGACGAGCCGGCCAAGGCTGCGGCCCGCGCTCCCGCCCGCGGAGGGGCTACCGAGGAGGAAGAGCAGGCCCGGCTGGTTCCTCCCGGCCAACTTTTCTCCCCGGGAGCCCCGCCAGCCCTCCCGCCCACGGCACGTGCTGATGGACGGGCGGGGGCGGCGGGCGCGCTCCCGCCTCCCCGCGGGCCCCCGCTGCGCGCGCGCCCGGCTGCAGTGATTGGAATCCGGCTCGTTCCCGCCCCGCCCCGCGGGGACGCGCCGGGAGCGCCTGCCGGGACACGGAGCCTGCGCCGAGCCGTCCCGCCCTCCCCCGCCCGACACGCACCCGCCTTCGCCCCCGTCTCAGCGGAGCCGTCGGGGCCCCGGGAACGGCCCGCGGAGCGCGGCGGGGAGCGGGCCCCCTCCCCCTTCGCCTGCCGTCCCCGCGCGGAGGATGAGGAGCCCCCACCGCCGGTGAGTGCGCGCCGCGCCGCGGAGGCCTCGGCCGGGCGGAGAGAGCCGGGGCGGCCCCGGGCAG
>VZUI01018720.1:0-42544 GCA_013401135.1 Cettia cetti
GTCCATGCCCCCTAGAATGTCCATCTTCTCCTGGCCCTTCCCAGAGGTCCAGAAAGTTCTCTTAGGGGCGTCGAAGGATTGGCCGAAGCCCAGGGGCATCCCACTTACCTTACACTGATTGGCTAAGTGATTTGATTGATGTTATGTTCTGACACATCTCCTCCTTCCCTATTGGTCCATTGTTCTCTCCTCCCCTGTGATCCTCCCCCATTCTTAAGTCGCTGTACTGAGCTAGTCGGGGCTCTGCCTTGCAGTGTCCCCAGGAATAAACATCTGGTGGTTCACAGCACGCAGAGTCCGCTCTTTCCTTCCTTCGTTAGTCGTGATCGCGTTGGCACTTTGCACCCTCACCCCCACGCAGCTCTGCAGGCTGCTGGCCTGTGTGGATGTGCGGTGGCTCAGCCAGGGCTAGCCACAAGGGACTGTTTCCTGAGCACCCACATACTGTTGCATCTGGCACTAATTCGGGAACCTCTGCATCACACTTTGTTGCATGGTAAAGACAGGACCATGGCTGACTCGTCACCAGGAGCTCTTCCAGGAGCTCCACCAGTACAGTTCAGTGATACATTTGCTTTCAAAACTCAAATTTGAGTTCCTCATTAGTCATGCTGTTCCTGGAGTAACTTGCTGAAAACTATTCCCACTGCACACTTAAGAGAGAAGAGACATTTTCTGAAGCAAGGGCTGAGGGTTTTGAACTTATTTAAACAAACCAAACAACAATTTCCAAAACTGCAGTGGTTTTAACATTATTAAACTTTCTTCTCTGCCCTCAACTTTGTGTTTTGAATTGACTGTGTTCCTACTTGGTAACTCTGAAACTCTTCAGTCTTAGCAAAATGCATAGACTCGTGTCATCTACTATAGAGGTCTGTTGTGACAGGGTGTTCCCCAAATTGAAGACACAGTGGGATGCAATAACCATTATGTAATCATTAGTAAGTAGCCATTTTAGTTCTGTGGTGTTGTTTTCTTGCCACATCTGGTTTATGGAAAAAGGAAGTCCTGAACACTCTGAATGGGAGCTAGGGGTGCAATATCCCATTTTTAGGAGCATTTTCTTGTAAAAAATTCAGTGCAACTCAAACAAGCATCTAATTGTTAATGCAAAGCTGATTGGCATAAACAAAAGTGCCTATAGTCAGATGGAGGGTCCAACAAGGCGCTGTGTATAATTGCTTCCAAAGCATAAACAGATGAGCAGAAGATCTGTCCTATAAAATTTATAAATTAAGTAAATACAGCTTTTGTATCAGAAATCAAGCACTCCCCATTAACACTGGAGCACATGACAAACCCAAATGTTTCTGGCAAACTTTTCTTAATTCTGTCTTTCTAATAATGGCTAAAGCAATGAAAGTATCCTTTGGTGGAAGGAAAGGAGATGAACTCAAGCAAAGCAGAAGCTCCAAGGAGAACACGTTACTTCAAAAGGATTTGCCTTCCTGACCTTTAACAGAATACCTTAGTCTTCATTATAAAATGTTGCCAAAATAGAAGAAAAGCATATCTCAAAATGCTCTTTGTTCTGTGAATGAATGTTTGTGTAACAGCAGCAGCATTGTTATTCTGTGCCATCCCTTGTTGACGAGCCTGTTTGAGTTCCAATAATGGAAAACTATCATGTTGATTTGCTTCAGATTAACCTCATCTTCTTGTCATACTACAGGTATTTTCCATTACAAGAAACAAATATATGGTGATAGGTAAAGGATTTTGATAAAGTCTGACAAATATTTTACATCAGCTGCATAGCTGCTTATTTTATTCCAGAAAAAGACAATAACATCACAAAATGGCATCTGTCAGATGTCTTTGGTAATTTTCATCATTGGTGTTGTCATGACTTTTTACAACTGTCTATAAGCTACAAATGCTTTTTTCTGTGTTATAAACATAATTTTGAATATCTCATAATTCTAAACCAATCAGTAAGAAGAGCTAAAAATAGTGAAATCACCAGCAAAACTAACATTAAGGACTGTAAATAATTGTGCTAACCTGTTATAATAGGTTAGCTTCAGACTACAATAATTTTGTATCCCAGGCACAGAGCTACTGATTGCTCCTTTTATGTTTTCCCCTTCAGATGCAGGATGTGGGAAAAATGAGTTATTCTGATCCTGTAAGGACAGTACTAATGTCACAGTGAAGAAAGTATCAAAGCATACAGAGGTACACACTTGTATGGTGTTTGCTTTATAGTTAGCAGTTACCAGAAGAGACTCAAAGTCAGCATTATTTTTGGTTATAACAAGACTTACCTCTTCAGTCCTTTCCAATACAACAATAACTTGTGCAATTGAAACTTTGGAATTCTGTTTCAGAAGGTAAGCTCTGCACTTTCTTAAAATGTGTAGATGTTGCAAGCCTCAATTTATCCACACCCATACAGGTACTGTGGAGTGCACAGCAACCGCTTATTAGGCAAATAAAATACAAACCCACTTGTGCTAAATGCTACCAGCACAGGGCTGAAACTTGAAAGCAGTCTCTGCTCTTTTTCTACAAATTTACCCTTCTAACACCTGTTTTATTTTTTATCAAGGGATGGAGAATGCTTGGCTCGTAAAAAACTCTTGTGGTTTAACCCCTTTGGACTGCAGTGTGCAGAAGAATGTTGCATTGTTTTTGTCTGGGTTGGAGTCAAGTCACTGTGGAGAGAGCTTGAACAAAAATGGGACTATGTGAAAATCCTTGAGATGTCCTCTACATTCCATAATAATACTGACTTCAGAGATTTTTAAACTACCAGTAAATCTTGTCAGGAAATCTGCAGGTCTTGGTCTGATATGGGAAAAAAATACCCAAACAAACAAAACCCATGTGCCTTAATGACAAACCTTATCTCCACTACAAACATAGAAGGAGCTGGTGGTTTAATGCAGAGCATTTTAAACCCAAAGCCTATTGCTGTCTGATGCCTAGCTGGTCCATGTGATAGCATTTTCTGGTCTCTTTCCAACTATGATCAGAGAAACAGTCCATCTAAAAATTCCAGTATCATGATTATCACTTAATGAGCCACCCTCAGAAAAACAGGAGAAGGGCTGAACAGACAGCAAGGCAGAGATGAGTCCTCTGATGTGATACCTCAGAAAAAGGATCTCCCTCCCTTGACCAAGAACAGGAAGGAAATTTACCTTGTCTCCATCCTCTCAGTGGGCATCACTGTCATGCAATGCCAGCTGAGCAGCTCACAGGATGTAAGACAGACAAAGGCTGTTACAGACCACAGCAGCTGAGAATGGGACTCCTCCCCTTGTTCTCATGGTGTCCACAATCTCTGCACTCAACCCAGCTTGCTCCATCAGTTTATGAGTGTCCTCTTGCACAGCCATGATCCCATGCTAGATCCATTTCCTTTGTCCTACCTGTGTGAGGGAAGCACTTGGAATCACATGAGGGTTTCTATTATTTCCACCTTGGGAGATTTAGTGCGTTTTTAGTGGCATTATCTGTCAGTCCAGACAAAAAAGTAAGGTCAGATCTATTCCTAGGGCCCTGTTGGCATCTGTAACTGCCTGATTTGTGCTCTAACCATATGTGACACCCACCGAGTGAATTTATTGTAGCAATCACTTTGAGCATATCTCAAGGATTTCATCATGATATTTTCTTGCTTGCAATGCCAGAGAGAGAACAAGAGCATGGAATGCAATGCACAGAACTTCCTCTCTTATGAAAGAGAAATGAAGGAACAGAAAACAGGCTGAATTTCTCCAGGGTAATTTTATGTAAAAGAAAGACCAGCAACATCCTTTAAGGCCTGAAATGTCAAGCTTGTAAAAATAGTATTCTTGGGAGTTGTATTTGATCATTTGTTAAATACTGTGATATAAAATGTAGAAATCCATGTGTAATGCTTCAAATCCCTAATCTGGTTTAAAAGGTCAGTTGAAGCCTAAAAGGACTTGACATTTTCCCTTTAAAAATCTGACTTTTTGACTCAGAGCTAACAACATTTGAGCCTGAATGACCTGAAGGATAAATACAAAAGCTGATTTCAATTGAACTATTTAGAAAGCAGGGGATCTTCTAATTTGTAAGATAGCATTCAGGGAGGTTTTTCCATTAAGAACTCAATCGACTGAAAAATTATTTCCTTGGGTATTCCACAATCTTTCAATGCTTGTGTAAATTTTACACAGGAGGGGGCAGCGAGTGAGGCTGAAGATATACATAACACAATGCCAGGAGAGCAGAAAGCCTCTTATGAAACACAGGTAACTGGTATTTGCCTCAAAACGATGTAGCCTTTTCACCTCCTCCTTCACTGCTTTGGCAGACTGGGTCTGCTTCAAAATCTTTTGTGTCCAGTGCAAATGAAGCTTGCAAGTAAGTACTAATGCCTTGATAAGCATGAGTACAGGCCTTTCCAGCTGCACCCCTTCCCACGGACTTCATTTGGCTTGCAGTCAGTGCTCCATGGGGGTTTGATGGCTGCTTTCATGGAGGTGTGCACTAACCACCTCCCTGGCTGTGCGGGTGCGGTTCCATGCAGAGCCTCTGGCTCTTCTGCCTGGCTCCAGCTGCACCACAGGTTCACTGTAGCAAATGAAAGCACACTCCCTTTCTCTTCCCAAGCCTCCACAGTTCTCTGATCGCCTCCCACCCTCGTGCCCTGCAGTGTCAGACCTCCTCCTGCCTGCCTTGCACCCTCTCAGCCGATTTTACTGATGCAATGGTGAAGAAAGTAGGGATGCCTGGTGGAGGATCAGTGCCACCCCTTGGGCTGCTCATACTCATGGGTGTTGGCCCTGCTGTGCACAGCCCTCCAAGTGCCCTGTGAGGCAGAGGGTGATAGAGGGGTGACGTGCAGTGACAGCTCACAAATCCCTCACGGAGGCTCTGCTCTGATCAGGCAGGGTGTGAGGGTGCCTGCCTTCTCTCGACAATTGCCACATGGCTCCCTGAGGTGTGGGGTCGGGACCATTGTGCCACACTGACACCCGTTAGACAGAGCACACATGTCAGTCACCTGCTGGAACAGAAATACCATGGATTTAACAGAGTGTTGTCCCAGGATGAATGCCTCCCAGCTTCCCCCGGTATTTGTTTTTGATAAATGCCTCACTTTCGGCTCACATCCACCCAGCAGCTGGGGACTATTATGCTGTGACAACCTTCTATTCCATTGTCACAGTGTCAGATGCCTGAAAAGGATAATAGGTAGATATTTCTTCTCTTTGGATATTAAGAAGTAAGTGGCATTCCTAGTCCTTATTTAGTTACTTCTTAATTTTAATTAATGGCTTTAGTGATAATTACCAGATTCCTATATTGATAAAAACTGGCACATTCTGCACGTTAATAATAGCACAAATTTGATATTTATGAACTGCTGTTCTTTTGCAAATACAGACATTTGGTAATCATCATTATGGTGATAAAATTCATTAGAATTTGAGAAACAACCTATTATCCCTTCTGCCCATCATCTTTTAATTAAGTAACACAAAAAGATTTTATAAGACTTTTCTACTCACACTGCAGAATATTGTTTCTGTAAGGGAGTCTTTCTGTATCAAAATACCTCCCTTTCAGTTTTGATAGACTTAATGAAAAGACCGAAAGAAGACTGACAGCAGATTTATTCAAAAATGTATTTCAGGCATTTCAAAAAATTCTAGCCATGCTTAGTTCAGCACACACTTGAATCTTGTTTCGATGTAGACTGGAGTTTGTGTGTAAACTGGAGACTAACAATGTTAGAGTCTACAATAAGATATGGTAGTTTGCAATGGGGGAAAACTTACATGATAAATTATTCTTCAGAAATTTCTAGCAGTACGAATGCTGGAAAAATTCCAAAGTCAGTCACTCACATTAAAATTCAGTTGCATCTTAGTAAGCCTCTCTTTTAATGTGGATTTGGCCCCAAAACAAAAAAGTATTAGGATGGATTAGATTCAGACACATTTAAACAGTGCAGGCGTGCAGGAGGTTCAGTTGGAGCTTTCAGTCCCCATCTATTTCTGATCTATATTGTACTTAAAAATTGTAATCTGCATTTTGAATGACAAAAATATAAACAGCATTAATTTTTTAATATCTTATATATTAATATCTGGACAGAATAGATTTCCTAAGTAGTAGGAGTGTTTTGTTATTATGACCACGACCTTTAGGACTACATCCACAATAGACACAATTTGATAATATCCTAAATTCAAGCCTCATCTTGTCAACATACACCTGAAGTTACATTTTTAGAGCATGTATTTACGTGGCTTAACCAAAGACTTATTCTAATTTCCTTTGATGATTCCTTCTACTGTAATCAGTAGAACTGTCAAAAGTACTGCTGAGAACTTATTTTTAGAGCTCTTTTGTATTTTCCTTTTATTCCTGATCACTTTGGTGCTGGAGAATACTTATGTGGGTAACAGAGCACAGGGGAATGTTTCAGGGCAAGATGCAGGCTGTGCCTACCCTATCATTGCCTTTTTTTCTTAACCAGAGCCTAATATACTAGCACATCCTGGCAGATTCTCATGCATACTGTGATATATCATCACTGTGTTCAGCCAAGAGTGAAGGAAGCAATTTTGTGAGGTCATAGGATGGTCAAAGCTCTTCTATTTGAGTTTTTCTTGGGTTCATTCAGGCAATTTTAATCTCAAAAGGTTGTTCCCCTTTACATAGTTAATTCCTTCCTCTAAAAATCTGACATAACTCATTTGAAGAAAGCTACATAGACATTTCTTCTTCCAGACACAACCTGGTGTCATAGAGAAACCATGATGACACAGTAACAGGAAAAATAATACAAAAAACTTCAGGAAACTGAGGAACAAAATATTTCCTCCTGCTTAGTCCAAACTTCACTCTCATGTTTCTTTGGAAATTACTGAAGATAGCTAGGGAAGTAAAATTCCCAACACAAACAAACAAACAAACAAACAAACAAACACCACAAGCATCCACTCACCCAAGGAAAAAAACAAAACAAAATAAAGAAACAACCCCAAACAAAAAATTCTCCTCATTATTTTAATTTAAAAAAACCCAAAAAACAAACCAACAAACCTCAAGAACTGAAATACTTTGTCCTTAGTGAGAAGATTTAAAATGGAATATGATTCTGCACCTGGGATTTGCTTCCTTTTTGTTCCCACCATTTTCTGAGGGTTGACTTTCTCTGGCAAACTGGAGCATTCAGTGATGCATGAGGACCACTTCTATTTCTGAAGAGTAATGGTATTTCATGGAAAATGCCACTCTGTCCATCCAAACACTGAAATGAAGCAACTGCCTGCAACATTCAGGATGTGCTAAAATTGTATCACAGATGTGGGGTAGGAAAACAAACCAAAACAGTTTGATCCCCAAACTGGGATCTCTTCTGAAACATTTCCTTTAAAGTAAAAAAAGCACAGTTAGTTTTCTAAGCCTTTCTCTAAAAGTTATGTAGGATCACAAATTTTAGATGAAGTCTGTGAAAATCTGCACATCAAGAGAAACCTGATGGGTGAAAACTTTCCCATCCCTAAGTTTCAGAGTCTAAAACTTAAATCTGGAATAATGCTGAATTTCTGTGCAAACATTTTTACACAATTCTTGGTAAATACACAATTTTGTTGCTTTGAAATGGCAGATAAAGCAAGCTATTTTAGCACAGACAGTCTGTTCAAGTACCATCTTTCACTAATAATAATAAAAAGTGATGGAAATATGATTTATATCTCCAGAAATTTCCAAGGCACTGCCAAATGTTGTCTTCAAGCACCCTGCTCACAGGCAGCCACTACAGTGAAAACATTTCCAACATCTTTCCAATGCAGCAAGCAGGAATAATGTAATACTCTTCCTCCAGATGCATTACATTGTTAAGCACTTAATCTCAAGGACCTTTTTGAAGTTCAGATAGTCCTACTTTATTCATCATCTAGTGTTTAGTTTAAAGTAACAAATGATTGAACTGAAAGTCTTTCAGAAACAAAATTCCTTTTTTTCCCATACATAAACAGAGTTGCAGCCTTTGCATTTTTTGCCATCTGGCCCGCAGTGTGAAATGACATTAGTAGCATGTCAGGTTTATTCCCTTTTCAAAGAGAGAAATAAAGAAAGCAAAAGAAAGAAAAAGCATAATCCTAATCTATAGTATGAAGAGTATTAAAATGAAACATCTGCCTTGCTGAAATGAGTGGATGAACTCTGAAGTCTACAAGCTGCTGGAGTTTGTCAAGTACATGTTTACATTGCTGACTCTTGTAAATTTGCAGGATGATGACAAGAAGTCCACAAACTAAAATATCTTATTCAAATGTTTTTAAGCATCTGTTTCAAACAAAGAAGGCCAGAACAATGAAGTGGCAGAGTGATCACAGGCAGACGGGGGATGCAATAATATAACTTGGGTTACATAATAAAAGATGATGGCAACAGAGGATTGTAACTGCAGTCACCAGCTTGTGCTCCAAAGTCAATTGACTGGAATGCTGAGAAGGTTGTGCCTGTCGTCAAACTATGTGACTATCCAGAGTAAGGACAAAATATGGCCAAAAGCTCCTTAAAAAGCCTGCTTTTGCTAAAGCACCTGCTGATTACAAAGCCAAATAAATTCTGTGCTCAGGAGAACAGTTTTGAACAGCTTCAAGAATGAAATATATCAGATTTCTCAAGAATTTTGAACAACCAATAAGCACTCCACCAATGAGATTATATTGTTTAGCAAACAGATTTTGTCTTTGCTGTTGAAGGGCTTTTGCTTTGCAGGACTTCAGATTAAAGTCCTAGAATACAGACATTTTTTTGTTCACCAACATGAACTCGAGATGTTGTCATATGCTGAAAAGTAATTTTTATGCTCACCATAAAAAATACTGAGATGATTGAAAAAAAGGTTTGTTTCTCACTCTTTGGAGATGCAGCCAAGAATGAAGAAAGAAACCCCAGTGCCTTCCTGCTCTTTTACAAACTGATTTATTAAAAAAAAAATTATTATTCCTTAATTGTCTTTGTGATATGATATAACATTCTTCTGAAAGTCTCCAAAGTCCTTTGGAGAGTGCTGAGCACTTTTGATATGAATTAGGGATTGATATAAATCTTGGATTTTGATATAAATCTGGGATTTATATAAATCCTTAGCTCTAGCAAAATTAAAATATTGCAGTCTCTTCAAAATAAATTTGAACTGATGGACCACAGTTCCAGGAAGATGGACAGGGTGATCATGGCAAAATATAGCCCTGGCGTAATTATGGCCAGGGCTGTCTGTAGTATTTATTGTTAGCACATTCTCCCATCCAGTTTTGACACATGTCAGTCAGCAACTAGTATGCAGAGTACTGAGGGAGACTGAAAGGAACTGGGATTGGTCTCAGTACAATTATGCTGGACAAAACTGTTCCTGTATTATTTTGAAAAATATAAGGCAATGTGAATTAAATTTCATTATATGGATATGAGATGTGCCACTTGCTTGAAAATTAGCAAGTAGTCCTTGGCCACTTTTATTTCCTAGTATCCGTATATTAATTTATTGCGACTAGCATTATCACAAGCCAGAGAATTTTACTGTGTATTTGATTAATCTGAATGATACAATAGTATATTTGCTCCCTTTATCCCCCACATTATCTTGGGAGGATTAATTCCCAGCAACATAGTGTTTATGCACCCAGGGTAAGGACACTTGCTCATGTTTGTGAAGGAATGACAGTATTACTGACCTCACCAGGAGAGAGCAGGATGAACTGTCTACCTGCAAAGGAAGCGTGTGCTCCAGGAGTCCTGTCCAGGCTGCTCCACCAGGATGCCCAACCTGGGTGCTAAAGCATAAATATAGATGGAGTTTCTTGAGGCAGTCACATAGCAGTATGACCTAAACTGAGGTCGGATCTTCAAGGAGAGGAAGTAAGATGAAAGCAGGAAAGGGAAGAGGGGTGATTTATAAGCTAATGATAAAGGAATGAATACAGCGCCCACATCCACTGCCCACTACACGGCAGTACAGGTCTTTGTTCTGGAGACATAACTCAAGTTACAATTTATACCAAAGAATGCAGTTAAGCCTCTTATTTGAGCTTGGTTTACATAGTTATCTGATTGGTTTCAGATAGCTTTTTTTATTATCTTTTTAATATCAGTGCCTTTACATTATCCCAGCCTTGCTAAACTTACAGTTAGCATTACTTATTACAGGTTAACTTATTTGTATTTCAGGGTTGTTGCCCTAGAATTTCTTTCAAGGGGAGGATCCCAGTAGCAAGTCTTCATTAGACTATCTATATAAAATAAATTATTTTCTCAGGGACCCTGTATGACTAAAACTTTAAGAGTGTGGCTATCCCTTTAAAGTACATCTTCAGCTTCTTTGTGCTTGCTCACAGTCAGATCTAAGGCTAAGGATTTGGCTTCTGTAGCATTTCACTTCATCCTTCAGGGTCCCTACAAACCTGGGCTATATCATGTACAGACAGCATAGAAAAAATAACAGCCCATATAGGAAATAACACAAGTCTTATGAGTGGTTTAGATAAGGAATATCTAAAGTGACTTAAATGAAGAAATGACTGACACGAATAATAATTACTTCTGTAAAGACCTTCTTTCTCTAGGAGGTTCCTAATAGACTTAGGAGGCTCCTTCATAGGCTCAATACCATTCTTCATACACTTAATATCATTACTTGATCATGTAAATACTTTTTAAAGCTGATTTTGAATAGAGAGATGGTGGTCATGTACTCGGAGAGGGAATTTTGGTGGAAAGCAAGCTATGGTTTTACAGAGGAATGAATTGTTCATAAAGGTGTGAGGGTCCAGCAGTCACTTAGGTAACTTGCTTAAAAGAATCTTCAGCAGCAGTAAGAACCACTTGTTTGTATTTACTGAAGCAAAGGACTGCAATTTTCAACTCTTCTGGTTAGTTGCCCCAGACTCAGGTCAGGTTCTGGTGAAATCATTGGTCTTGTGCATGTGAACCCAGGTTAATGTGGAAAAATTTTCTCCATCAAGATGAAATTTGCTTCATATCTTTTTTATTATTATTACTTTTAATTTCAGTTGAATGTAGTAGTAGTAATTGTTCATTTATTAGAAAAAACAATGTTATCATGAACTTACATACTGGATTTTCCAACTCCTTTGTTGTCAGTGAACAGTGTTCCTAATTTAGCCTATAGTCTATCTCAGTTAAAAACAGAATAAAATCTTTCAGGGTGAAAATTTAAGAGTTTAAGGGATATGTGGAATCTTCATTCACTTAGTAAATGTATTGCTCAAAAACCCACAAAGCTTACACAATTACCAATGTGCAGGCATGCCTGATGATAGGCACATATTTCTTAAGATTAGAAACAAATAATCACACTGTAGTTAACGATTTAAATGCTATTTAGATGGGAAAGAGAAGCTAAGTACCCCAAAAGAATTTTCATTTTCTAGCTGGCCCTCACACCTAATGTAGTCATATAAAAATAAAGCAGCCTTTACACACAGAGCACAACTTTCTTTAATATGCCTTCTGGGTTCTCAGCTCATCAGATTGAAGTTCAAACAGAAGGCCAGAATAATGCAGAAAGTGTAGCAAATGTACAATCACAGAATCTTCTTCTGTGGCCATTATTCCAAGCAGCGGTGAAGTATTGCCTCATTCTATATAGGATATAGGGGTGTAATAGGTACATGTAGATACATCTTATGGAGATACGTGAGCATATTGTGTGCAGAAAGGCCTTAAGAAAAGGTCATTTTTTGCACTGTATTTATACTGAGGGGAAAATTCACAGGGAAAGAACGAACAAGTGATCTCACTAAAATATGTTTCCAGCACACTGCCTGGGAGAGAGTGACAAGCCCCCATGGCACTGCGAGGATAAACTGCATTTCATAAAGGGCTTTCTGAGAAGCTGTAGCAATGCTAACAAAGATTTGTCATTCTGAGCACTCAGAAGCTGTGTCAGCTTCACGCAAATGCAAGTACAGCACAAAGCCCACTGGATCCTCTGTCGAAGTTAGTGGAGTTACACAAATATATAATTTATTAAAATCTTTATCTAGACACAAGGTTTCTGTTGT
The DNA here is from genome assembly GCA_013401135.1 of Cettia cetti. Taxonomy (NCBI): domain Eukaryota; kingdom Metazoa; phylum Chordata; class Aves; order Passeriformes; family Sylviidae; genus Cettia; species Cettia cetti. The sequence continues at coordinate 12,033 of VZUI01018720.1, forward strand.
AGTGAGGCTGCCAGAAGCATTGTTATCTTCTCCACTTCACTCTTCGATAAAGTAAAAGGACAGATCAAGTATATCATATGCTTGGGTTCACCTGCTATACTGCACAGCTACAAAAGAACAAAAAAATATTCATGAGAAGATAATGCTGTTGGAGAGTTTGCTCTTCTGTGAACAGAAAATTATTCCTCATCATTGCTGAAACAATTAAACAGATATTTAATGTTAGAACTGTATTTTGTGTATGTGTTCAAAAATATTTGAACGCAATTTGAATCAATAGCAGCATATATTAACATTAACACTTTTTGCTGCAAATTAAACAGAAAACATTTTTACATGAACAAACAGTGGAAGAAATTGTGAAGATCAATATAAATTAAGTGAAGAAATCTTTCTTTCCTACTCACTGTTTTGGTTGGGAACAGGGAAGACTGAGGAAGGCATCTTTGAAACCCGAAGTCCAGACCACAATTTAAATTCCACAGACTTTTAATCTACGGAATTTTGACCAAAAGAAAGCAAGCTGGCAATAGGACAGACTTCAAAAGCATGAGTATTTGCAAAGAAGTGAAAAGTGCACTACTACTAAGACTGTTGTAGATAACAGTTTTCTGAATGAACAAGAATTGCATACAATGGAAAAAATGATAACAAAATATTTAAAGTATAGTAAAAAAATTTGAGTTATGACTAAATATTTTGGGAAATACTTCATTCTATATAAAAATATTACAAAAGTTGAATAATATAATGTACATCACTACTGGCAGTGGTCTTGTTAAGGAAAATATCCAATTTGCCAAGTGTCTTTTATTGAATATAGAATCCTTCAGCTTGACTTTAACTCAGTAAAACTCTGAGTTTTCCTACAGAGTGTTTAACACTTCCCTGGTGGATTCCTGAGCCCTTCTCAAATGCAAAATATTTTGTGAAGGGACAAGCTTTTCTAATCAAGGTGCTCTTACTTTCCAGTTTATCTAAAAAGTGCATTATTGAAAACCTTTTCCTTTTACAGGAATTTTGTCTATTGTTTATATAGGTATCACAGAGAGATATGTTTGATACAAATTGTTTCAGTTGGAAAGAGCTGTGCCAAAGAAAACAGACAGGCAGCTGTTTGCATTGCATATAAAAATTTTGTTAAATATGGCTGCACCTGTGTAAACACAAATTTATTTCCAAGAAGTGCCCCTGCAGCTGCAAAAGCTTTCAGACATTGCCAGACAAGTTATTTTTATTAAACCATGTAACATACTAAATAGCTCTTTCAATGGTTGTCATGCCGTAGGAACATGTAACATAAAAAAAATCTTGTCCATTTTTAGAGAAGATTTATTTTGTTTTCATTTTTCAAAATCCAACAGAGCAATGGATCCACTCAATGAATTAGCATTATGCTATATTAGGATGAAAATTTAAAGCAATGCATAGATGTATATACTTTATAAACACTATGTATATGTGTGCACACATATGTAGAATTTAATACTTTTTAGAGCCTCAGTATCTGTCTAATCCAGAGTCTATCAGAGATGATAGGGAGATTTTTACTGCCTGCAGCAGACTACGAATCACAGTTAACTTGAAATGCCTGTATCTGGCATGGTATTGTATTTTCTGTGCTTTACCTAGACATTCATTTAAAGACCAGGAGATGCTCAGATGCCCTGTGGTGGGCAGAGATGGAATCTGGGGAGGGCACAGGGTTCCTACTTTCCAGCATTCACCAATATGCTTCAGCAAGACAGGAGAGAGAGCTATCAAACCTCCTGAGTGCATTGGAACCCCACCTGGATTGTGAGGAATCTGCAACCAAATTAAACGGCCAAAGAAAGCAGCGTGTCCAAGCAGGACATAAACAAGACAGTGCTTTCTACCCATAAGGCAGAACTTCTTCCCCAGCTTTGGTCACCCTCGAAGACACAAAACCATCTTGCCAAAGTGGGTAGAAATCCAAAGTGGGCAGAAATGGGTCTCCAGGGACCACCTTAGTGACCAGGTTCTACACTCCGTATTTATGAGTATGCATTCTCCAGCCTTTAGTAGCCTCTGGGGTAGGATTAATAGACATGGTGTGCCTCAGCTCTGGGTTTCCCTATGCAGATGCATATTATGTAATTTGTCTGGGGTATTTGCACTCACTCTGAGGTCCACCCTGGTCCTGTGCCAAACTTGGGACTTAAAATACATGTATCGTTATTTAAATCTATACATATACACATTCAGTCTATGTGCAACACTTCAAGAGGTCTACCTGTGCTTAATAAGTTCACAGATCTCCCACTGACATTTATTTTAGTTATTTTTACTAAATCATTTTCAGGGAGAATAGAAGCTCTTTTATGCACTCTGGGCTATATGAATGGCTTCTCTAGAAAGCCAAAATCAATAGTGTTTAGTGATTCAATCAGTGTTAGGTGCAGCACCAATTCAAGGGTTAGGGAACTTCACTGGATGGGGTAGTATGGTGCCAATGAACCCATCTGAGCTTAGCTCTCCTTTCTGTCTCTCCAGGAGCATGCAGGGGACAGGGTGCTAGAGGCACTGCTTCAATTATAAGGTGAAGTAAAGGTGTTTTATTTAATAAAGTGCTTTAATTTATAAAGTGATCTAACCATACATAATTATTTTTAAAGCATATTTCTGGTAATTAATGTGCAAATGCAAACACACATAGACACACATAATAAACATATTTTTAAAGACATTTGTCAGTCATATCTCCCTTGACAGGTGTCTCTCTTCCACCAATTCAAGCACTAGGGAATGGGTCTTCAGTAAATGCCACAATACTTCTCAGCAGCCTCAATCTCACTACCCATGAAGATCTCAAAGGAAAACTAATTGGTGGGCAGGGTATCATGGAGCTGCCAGAGCAGCATTCAGTGAGAAATGTAAGTATCAGAGCAGATTCTTACGAATTTTAACACAAATGCAACCTGAATCAGTGGCACCATTAATTCATCTTTGCAGGAGGAACAAGCCTGGAGTACGGAGGGAAGCAGACTAGATAGAACTGGCATGTACCTGCTTGAAATAAAGCAGCCATAGTTCACATGCTGCTCCACTTCTGATCAGAAGCTCTAAACTTGCAGGGGTGATAGAGAAACCAGTTTGGAGAGGGCAAAAAAATGAAGCCTACAGATGTAGGGAAGAAAGAAAAAGCAAAGCAAGCATGATGAAAGGTGATCACCAATGTTTGCTTCAATTCCAAAGGGATGCTTTTTCTGTTCTTCACAAGAAAGTTGCCTTTGGCTCCCACAAGCCTTTGGAGAATGATTTCTTTGAATGTGTCTGCAGCGACAAGCACTTGGATCTGCCATGCTAGATCAGATGAGATACATGAGGAAACTCTGTATGGAACCTACAAGAGGCAAAGTTAGAAATAATTTGACTTTCAGAAGATCTCAGGCAAGTTAAAAAGTAGGGATTCCTGTAATTTTGAAGACTGAACTTTCAGACAGCTATAAGAATGAAGACTGAAATACTGTTATTCTGGAGAATCTTGCTGCTAAAGTGAGTTGGACATATGTAGAAAAACAAGTAAAGTCTATTGTTCACCACTGAGAAATTTTTCATTACTGTTTCAAAATTTCAACAGTTGGTCAAAAAAATGAAATTATGAAGCAAGTAATAAAAAAAATTTCGAACAAATAGATGTTGAAATAGGGTTATAAATTCAGCCACAATTGAAAAATGGATATATAAAAATGATGAGTCATACATTCACCAAATAAAAAAAAAAGAAAAATCAAAACACAAAACCAGTAGGGGACAGGGGATGGGAGGAAAAATCTCAGACCCAAACTAACACCCTCCCACATTAATGTTTCTGCTGGTAGGGGAAAAATATGAACCTCAGACTGTATGTGCAGCTCTCCTACCTTGTAACAGATGAGTTCATGCAGTGAGTGTCCATCCCAGAATCAGACTGTAAATAAAGGAGTTCAAGACTGAATTAAATTGTGTCCAAACCCTGGCACCATGATGAGCAAAGAGTAACTGCTTTCTTTGGGCCATAGTCTGGAAGTGGGTTACTCCATATCTGTACTGATGGCTATAATTTGACATGTTTGAACTTGACTTCTGCAACAGCATATTCTTTAATAGTGTATATGAGGCTGACTAGTTGGAAAATAGCACAAAGCTAACAGAAAAATAAAAAAGACAAGGTCAGTATGCTCCAGTATTCTTGGTAAATAAGACTAAGGAAGGAGGCTTGTCTCCACTCATTGAACAAACCTTCTCCTTCAGCATAGTGCTGTGTGAGGAGACAGCAGTAGGGTACAAAGCAGGATGCAGAGTTTCCTCAGCAGGAGGCATGATGGTATCATGGCCATCAGTTTTCCTGCTGAATGGGTAAGGAAACTGATGACAGCCATCAATTCAAAGGTTTTGCTGTCCAAAAAATGGCTATGATATTTTTCTGACTGTCTGTCCAGATTGTACAGGAGTTACTTTGAGATCCTTATTCCTGAGAGAAAGTGCAGCATGATTGCATAGCCAGGACTGAGCAAAGCAATCATGAAGTGCATTGTCCATGTCGTAATTCATATTTTATTGAGGAAAGCCCTAAAATATAAAGTGTTGGTTGATTATGGGTTACCAAATCACACTAGATGTCCATAAGCAATTATAATAAAATATTAAAATAGTTTCATAGTCTAGCAAAAAAAGATAAAAAATATAGAGCCACATACTTTTGATTTACTTGCTTCAATTTCCATTTTTGTACATTAAAAATGTATACAGGAGCTGCCATTTCAGTTGCATAGGATATCAAGCCACTTTATTTTTTGAGAAACACCAACCTAACTACAGTTGATTTGCCAAGTCACCAAGATTTGCCCCCACTAAGCTGCGTATAACTGAGTTATGCTCATGATCCGTCCTTAAATAATAAATTTAGAATCCTTATTAAAAAAAGTGTTGCTGTCTAGCAGTTTGAGATAAACTATACTGCAGAAGTCTCTCGAAAAAGATAGAAATAAGTCGCTTAATAAAGTCTAAATCATTCCTTAGGTTAGCTAATAGAAGCACCCGTGGTTATAAAATTAATCAGTCTCTGCTATTACAGCAAATTGGTGAAGATTGTATTGACACATCTTCATCTGCATGTCTCATCAGAGGTGTCCGTGCCATTTAGCTACAAAACCCTGGAGGCTTTACTCTGCACAGAATCTTATAATACTTCAATTAAGGGACACCAAGCTGCCAGCCAGACAGCAGAGCATTTATTTCTTGATGACTCCTTAAGTTGTGCCACAGGCCTATCATTAAGAGAATATTTTTCACAGCATGTTGCAAAGATCCTCGTGCCATTAAAAGGAATTGAAAAAGCATCAATTTGTTGTTTCCACCTAACACAGATATTTTTCATTGCTGGAACAGCCATTAAAAACAATCTGTTTTATTGCGTTCTGAAAAGATCACAGGAAGTACACGTTGGGATTTATTTTAAGTGTGACATTAGTATTAAAGGTATAGCAAATCTGAAGTATTCCCAATAAATATTTTAAAACGCAAAGTATTAAATATGTTTTCTTAAAAATTTTGCTAAAAAATCCTTTACTACGATTTCATATGAGACTTTCAGAGATTCTTAAATGACCTTGAGGGCATCTTTGTTTTTTGAGAGAGGATAAGACTGTTTTGGCCCTATGATATTCAGAACTAATGAACAACCCCATATCATGGTTACAAAACTTAAAAGTGAATTTTTGGTCTCACATGCCTCCTATGGCTACAACCTTTCCTCGAGATGGGGTAGTACAGCCAGACCAGGAAACAAGGAAGCTTTAGACAGAATTATATATACACACACACATATATATTCATATAAACATAAATTACACTTTCTCTAATAATTTAGAACTAATCTTCAAAGGGTCTCAAGCATTGTTCAGCCACTTAAACTGCTTAACTTCAATAGCAGCAAAGCAACTAAATCCCCAAGTGCCCACACTTCCTTAGACACCAAGGTTATCACCATCTGCCAGTGTGAGAATGCAATTTAACTTTACTGACCAGCTGTGTGCCCAATACCTGGAGAGCAGCAACCCCACAAGATCTCTCACACAAACCCTAATCTAGGGCTCATTCCCAGACCTGTCTCCTCACTGGACTCAAGATATTAGGGTCTAGCTGAGTAATGCATTCTGCACTGACCACAGGGTCTCACAACATGGGAGGGACTTGGACATGCTGGAGGAGGTCCAGAGGAGGGTCATGAAGATGGTCAGAGGGCTGGAGCACCTGTCCTATGAGGACAGGTTGAGAGATTGGAGCTGTTCAGCCTGGAGAACAAAAGGCTCAGAAAGACCTTATAGCACCTTCCAGCACCTAAAGAGGAACCTACAAGAAGGTTGGAGAGGGGCTTTTGACAACAGCATGTAGTGGTAGGACAAGGGGAATGGCTTTAAACTGAAAGGTGATAGGTTTAGATGACATATTGGAAAGCAGTTCTTTACAGTGAGGGTAGTGAGGCACTGCAAAAGGTTGCTCAGAGATGTGGATGCCCCATCTTTGGAAGTGTTCAAGGCCAGGTTGTATGGGGCTTTGAGCAACCTGGTCTAGTGGAAGGTGTTGCTGTACATGGTTGAGAGAGTTAAAACAAGATAAGCTTTAAGGTCCCTTCCAACCCAAGCCATTCTGTAATTCCTATATAATTCTATATGCTTGGGTTTATGAAATTGGTGGGTGAATGGGGCTCTCCTGATTTTTCTCATCATTCTGCCTACTGTAAAGCAAGTATGTAAGCACATTCATCTCACACATCCCCAGGGGAGTCCCCCATTTGCTTGGGTGTGCTCCCCTGTGGAGTGGGTCTCCTCTAGTGTCCCTCTTGGAGGTATTTTTCATTGCACTGCACTGTAAAGGCAAATAAGAAAAGGAAGTGGCTGTCTTCCTAAGGCCATATGGTAGCTAGCACCTCAGGTTATATTCCAAAACAACGGGATCAATGCTCCAGATCAGGCAGTATAGGGATCTGAAGGATTTTGCATCCCCAGTGACTCAGTCACTGTCCTGTAGTCATGGGTTGACCCAGGCTCAGTGACAGGTGACCATCAAAGCTGCTCCATCACTCTGCCTCTCAGCAGGACAGGGGAGAAAAAATGTAATAAAAAGCTGATGGGTTGAGATAAGGGCAGAGGAAGATCACTCACCAGTTACTCTCATGGGCAAAACAGACTTAGGGAAGTTAACTGAACTTATTACCAATCAAATCAGAACAGGATAATGAGAAATAAAACTGTATCTTATAAACAAAACTGTATCTTCCCCCCACACTTCCCTTCTTCCTGGGCTTAACTTCACCTCCAGTTCTCTCTCCCGCCTTTCCCTTGCCAGTGCAAGGGGACAGGGAATGGAGGTTCATCACAGGTTGTCTGTCACACTCCTTCGTCAGAGAAACAACTCACACTCTGCTTCTGCTCCAGCATGGAATTCCTCCTGTGGGAGACAAACACAAACTTCTCTAATGTGAGTCCTTCCCATAGGCTGCAGTTCTTCACAAACTGCTTCAGAGTGGGTCCCTTCCACAGGGTACAGTCCTTCAGGAACAGGCTGCTCCAGTGTTGGTCCCTTGTAGGGTCACAAGTCCTCTCAGCAAGCCTGTTCCACATGGGCTGCTCTCACCATAGGGCCACAGGTCCTGCCAGGGGCCTGCTCCAACATGGGCTTTCCATGTAGTCACAGTCTCTTTCAGGAATCCATCTACTAAGGGGGTTGCAAGTGGATGTCTGCATCCCTGTGGGCCTCCATGGGCTGCAGGGGCACAGTTGCGTCACCTTGTTTTGCATCATGGTCTGAAGGGGAATCTCTGGTCTGACACCCGTACCACCTTCTCTCCCTCCTTCTTCACTGACCCTGGTGACTGCAGAAATGTTGCTGGGATAGCTTTCCAGACACCTCATTCTGCTTGTGTATGAGGGAAAACTAACAGCCACTGAATAATAAAGCCTTTCCAATGCTCAGGTCCTGGATGATCTCAGCCCTGGCACACTAATGCTGTAGTTTCGTGGGCAATTTTGAAGGAAGGGCTTCCCCCATTTTGCAGTTTAAGAGGAGCATCACCCTCTCCCTTATGCTGGAGCAGCTATTCATACAGTCATGGACTTCATCTAGACAAATAGTGGGGATAAAAGCTAAACTGGCCCCCCCAAAAATAGTTAGTTAGTTTTCAGCCAGATTGGTCCTTGACATGATCAATATATGGCTCCAAAGCAGTGTGGGTAGACATAGGGCAGGGTGGGATGAGAAGGCAGGAACAAACAATGTCCAGCAGAGCATAGCAGAAGTCCTTTCACCAGAAATAGATTTATTACTCTCTCAGGGAGTTGTACTGCTGGTATGCTATTTAATTAGAGCTGATTAAGTATAATATCCCAAATCTTACAAAAAGTTTGCTTCCTGAACATGTCCAACACACAGAAATGAAAAGTAGAACTGAAAGTGTTTGTCACCCAATTTTGATTCCTCAAATTGCTGTTTCAGTGTAAAATGTTTGGTTAATATGGATCAAAGACTAGTCAGTTATATTAGCCACTTGCTTATCTGGCCTTAATATTGATCCTAGAATCTTAAATCATGAGCAATCACACTGAACAAAATAATATTCTTAACATGATTAAAACCGACTTCCTACTTCCAGAAGTAAAAACTTCTGGGATTAAGATCCTTATTTGTTGAAAGTTGTTTTAGGATGAGCCATTAGCAAGAGACATTTTCATTTTAAATCAGCACCAAACTATTATGTTAATATATGAGAGATTATATTATTTGGCCTCCTACCCTTACTCATATATGTAAATTTTTGAAAATATATTGAAAGAAGTAGCATTTGCAATTTCATCTCCTCTGCAATTAATTTATTTAAAACTAACATGTATGGCGAGTGACAATTTTGTTGAGAAAAAATACATTATATAATGAAGGCCAGACTCTATAGCTCTAATTCATGTGAATAGCCTTGCTTGTGTGAATAGTCCCATTGGTTTCAATGGACTATTCACACCAGTTCAATGGGATTATTCATATACATAATACACTATGGTATTTGGGATGAAAGATGCTATATAAATGTAAACTGTTATAAAAATATTAATAATATGCATTTCAACTTAGAGAAAACCGTGTTTATCCTGGTAGCCATTATGGCTGATAAGGTAAATCACGTTTGAGCTAAGAAACTCCTACTGTACATCCAAAATACTTATTTAACTGTGCTACTAATAAGTAGTTTTTTTGTGAAAATACAAAGACACATTTACATGAATGAAAATATGACATGAAAAAGCTTTTGAGAGCTTTCAGGTAAATACCATGTATGTTTTCTTATTCCATTAAGGCAATATATTTTATTTTTTCTTTTTTAGAATAACCAAAATACAAAGGTCCAAATTCATCTCTGCAGTAGTTATATTGACTTCAGTCAAGTTTACCAAAACCAGGAAGGCAATTTCATACAAAGGGTATCACAAAAAAACCTCTAGTGCCAGCCATTTAAAGGGCTAATTTGCAATGTGATGTGTGCAAGCAGTTCTTCCAAAACAGCATGCAAACCCTTCAGCAACTTTAGAGGAGCTGAATTGCACATTATGGCAACAGTCATGTTTTCTAATTCCAAAACCTAAAAATCCATAGTTACCATAAATCCACAGAAATTCAGGGATATCATTCATAGCTTGCAGTAATAACAATAATTAGAGAAAAATTGACAGACAAGTTACATCTGAAGAACCTTTCCCCAATAAAATGGTGTATTAAAAAAACTCTGTGGGGGCACATCCACAGCCACTGTGGCTCTGCAGTCTTCAATTCAAAGTCAGCCAACTCCTTTAAGAATAAAAAAGGGGAGAGAAAGCATGTGAGTGATGTACAGCCTTGTGCCTCCCAAACTGTGCAATGAATTAATATCATAGAGTCTAGGAAATCAGTCACTGTCATGGAAACAGTCTGTTAATTTATTAGTTTCTTATTAATGTGTTTTCTTATTTATTTTTTTCTTGCCAATTCTTCAGGATGCCCAGTAATGCAGTGAGCATAATCCCAGCAGTACCCCTTTGGTCTGAGAGGCAGACCTTTTGAGGCAACTGTTGCATGTAGGTAAAGCCTTATAAAATAAGGGCCTTGTTACCCTTGTAAAATCATGGCTCAGGCCTGCTACTTAGGCCAAGCAGAAGGGAACTGTGGGAGAGTGACTCAGCTGGAATAGGGGTAGAGAGATGTGAGAGATGTGAGAGTCGTGCTCTGTGACTGCCGCATGCCCACACCATGGTGTGTGGTGGTTGGCTGAATTGGCCTTAAAACTATGTAAAGAGATAACTGGCTAAATGCTAAAAAAAGCCCATTTTTTTTTCAATAAAGAGGCTCTCCTTTGCACCTGCCTGGGGACTCTACATCACTTTGCTTCATACAGTAACCAGGATGGCAACCTAGCACATGAAACCCAATGTGCCAGATGAGACAGCTCCTTAGCTCTCTTCTCACTTCTTATTCATTCTACATAAGAGACAAAACTGGTCAGAGATAAGGAGGTGGTGGCTGGGTCTTCAAACTTGTCCTCCACAATGCTGAGTTGAGCACTGTTACTTCCGTATTTCACCAGTGTGTTTTTTGGTCTCTCTGTGTTGTATTCTGACACATGGATTTACAAAGACATGAAAGGGAGGGAGCTGGGCCTGTTCAGGCTTGGGAAGACAACTGAGAGGAGACCTCACCAATATATATAAGTATTTCAAGGGAAGGTGTATAGAGGATAGACCCAAGCTCTTCTCAGTGGTGCCAAGCAATAGGACAAGAGGAAATGGGCAGAAATAGATGTACAGAAAGTTTCACCTGAATATGATGAAGAACTTCTTTACTCTATGGGTGACTAAGCACCGGAACAGATTGTCCAGACAGGCTGTGGAGTCTCCCTGACTGGAGATATTCAAGAAACTTCTGGATGCAATCCATTCCATGTGCTCTGGGATGACTTTGCTTGAGCAGGGAGGTTGGACCAACCTAACCCATTCTGTGATTCTGTGATTACCATACATTAGTATGAGTAGGCATAGAAAGGGCTCAGGTTTGATTTGCTGGGGCCTTGAGTGGCTCCAGTATTTTAAGTCCACACTATAGCTTCAATGGTGAGGGGGTCTGGATGAGGTTCCAGTCCAGGCACATACTCTCTGTGCACAGAGGACAAACGGTGGAGGATTCTGAAGCCATGATGTAGGCAGACTACACAAATTTTGCCACCGTGTGTCTTCAACTGCTTCCAGTAAAAAGGAAAACTTCAAGTGTAATAGTGTGTCTGAACACATGTTGTAGTGCTCCATGTATAGGCATAAGGCAAATTTACACCCAAAAGAAGCCCTCCAAACCACTATATTGACACTCTCAATTGTAACTTTAACCTTCTCCTTTCTTTCTTCCCTACTCCTGGTGCTGGTGCTGATATGGCTGTGGCACCAGACAATTTTCACATGTTCTGCTCTACTTCCTTCTTAAATCCTTCATCCCATGTGTCAGACTATGGGAGACAGAGAGAAGAAATGCACAAGGGTGAAAAGAAAAAAGCAGAAGCTTCTCCCTGCCATATAATCTAGGTCCTGTCACTCTTACATTTCACAGGTACTAATTTCCAAGCTCATTCAAACTATGCTGGACTTTCCAATCTGAGTGAGAACTACAATGGAATGACTTCATAGTAACAGCTGAACTTGAACCAGAGACATGCTGATCCACATCCCTCTGTCTCCTTTTCTAGGCTTGCCTTGTCTTTTTTTTCTCTTTCCTCAGGTGAAATATTTAACCTCATCTCTACATTTTCTTTTCCAGTTTTCCATCTTATTTCTTCATAAACAAACAAACAAACCCCACAACAACAACAACCAACCAAACACTCCTCCCCCCAAAAACACCACCAAAAAAAAAAAAAAAACCAACCAAAAATCTCAATCCCCCAAAATAGTACATTATTCTGTAAGTACGTCACAGCAAAGTTTACTGGTCCCTGGGACTATTCTTTCTTCGCCTTTCCCAATTTGCAGTGGGGAAAGATAATGGATCAACTGAGAAAAACAAAGTTAATAGGAGGGCTGAAAGTGAATGGAGACAGCAAGGAGCTGCAGAGCCCAGAGATGAGAAGTCTTAACACAGTAATCTGAGTCACATAGTTTCAGTCCTGAGCTTAGTGACTGGGGAAAGGCAGCTGTATGCCTGAGCTCCATCAGGACACAGGAAGATTTGAGAAATTGAAAAGGAAATGTATTTTGTCCTGTCAGACCCAGCTCAAAGTCTGGGCAGGCTTCAATCTCTCAGAAAGATCAGGCAGATTCATTCCAGTGATTTCAAAAGGGCCCTTGAAAGCCTGGTATTTTCATCAACATCCCAGAAAGACTGGTATGTTCATCATCTTTAGTGATTCTTTTTGCACAGGACTTCTATCTGAAATCAAAGTAATAAGCAAGTGACAAAAAAAAAAAAATTAAATTGTTCACTGACTTAAGCTAAAGACCCCATTGGGTCAGTCATGTTTAATAGGTATGAATGAACCAATCTTCCATAAAAGTCTCATATCTTTTGGAAAAAACCCTCAAAAATAAACCCAAAAAGCCCCTCTGAATGAAAATGCACCACTTTTTAGTCTTCACAGTGTTGTAGCAATGAGTTCCACAACTTAACTATACATTTTGTTTTAATTCCACTGCTTGATCTCCCCTAAGCCCTCCTAAGATAGTGACCTGAGAGTCACTCTCTGCTTTTGGTTAATCTCATCTTCCTCTCTCATCTGAATATAAACCCAAATGTTTTTCCCATTTTAAAAGACTGCTCTTCAATTGTCACTGTATTTCTTTCTTGTCTCTTCCATTTCAAGTTTTTCCTGTTCAAAATCTTTTTCCGCATCCTCTTCGATCTGACTTCTACACCACTAAGCCTGGAAAATTGCACTTGAATTTCCCATGAGGCTGTTCTGACCACTGAGGCACTGCATAAGAAAGAAGCAGTGGCATTAATTCCTCTTCCAGATGTGCTTTCTCTGGGAAAAGCAAATTTTCACAAAGCTGCACCTTATTATTCTCTGCACAGCCAGACTAGAATTCTCCTTTTTTTTTTTTTTTTTTTTTGAAACCTACAGCAAACATTGCTAAGACTGCAGCTTGTTTTAATGTTCCATTTCACTTCCTTACATCCATCTGTCATATATTTTTTCATCCTCTGAAACTTACTGAAATATGGGGTTTTTTGTCCTGTGCTTGTGCCTCTCTTTGTACACAGAACTCTGCTGTGCAGCTGAGGCTCCCAAATGCTACCAAGCTGCAAGCATTACTTAATAACTTCATATCCTGCAATCAGTTTTTTGAATGTGGAACATGTACAGATTTCCTCTTTGTATGCAATGTGAATCAAATTTTCTCACAGGTAGAATGGCACACTTAAAAAAGTAAGGTACCTATTGGGAGGATGCCAATATTTTTAACCAAGGGTTGGTGCTGCACTTGGCTTGGGGCAAGCCATGGTATCAGCACAGGCTGGGGATGTTGACAGCAGCCCTGCTGAGGAGGACTTGGGGGTGCTGGTGGATGAGAGGCTGGACATGACCCAGCAATGTGCACTCACAGCCCAGAAAGGCAAATGTGTCCTGGGCTGCATCCAAAGCTGTGTGAGAGCAGGAGAGGGAGGGGATTCTGCCCCCGTGCTATGCTCTGGTGAGATCCAACCTGGAGTCCCCAGCACAGGAAGGACATGGATCTGTTGGAACAAATCCAAAGAGGCCACCAAGATGATCAGAGGGATGGAGCACCTCTCCTATGGGAAAAGGCTAAGAGCATTGGGATTGTTCAGACTGGAGCAGGGAGGATTTCAGCATGACCTAACTGCAGCCTTTTAGTACCTCAAGGGAGCTTACAAAAAAGATGGAGAGTGAGATTTTACAAGAGAGTGACAGGACAAGGGGGAATGGGCTTCAAATGAAAGAGGAACAGAGTAGGGAGGGTTTAGACTAGATACTAGGAAAAGTTTCTTTACTTGTGAGAGTGGTGAGGCACTGTAACAGGTTGCCTGGAGAAGTTGTGGATGCCCTATCCTTGGAAGTATTTAAGGCCAGGTTGGATGGAGCTCTGAACAACATGATCTAGTGGACAGTGTATCCTCTTATGGCAGAGGGTTGGAACTGGATGATCTTTAAGGTCCCTTCCAGCCTAAACCATTCCATGGCTTTATGATTTTCTCCCATTCTATCACTCATTTTTTACATTATCTTAGCACTCTTTTCATGAAAGGGATGAAGCTGAAATACTTTTACTCCTTTAAAAATAGTTCTGGTGTGTACTAAACCATTTTTCATTATTGCTGGAAGTTAAGGTCATTGTGACTGGTTGACTGGGGTTACCACCAAACTAGGGACTAAGTTAGGGCATGCTGAGATGCTCATCATTCAGCTACTTATTTACGTGCACACAATGAAATATATGTATTAATCTCAGAAGCTCAAATTCTACCCAGGCAGACAATGAGAGTAATAAAATTATACAATAAATAAACTGAGGAAAGAAAGATGTAAATACAGGTGTTTGTGGGAATTTTTGACACTGAAAGGAGAAAACACTATCAAGACAGACCCAAATCCTGCAGACATTGGTTGGAATAACTCAGGCCCTCAGTGCAATAATTTGTTTCAGCATCTGAGGTTCTGTAACCAGAAATGTGCAAATTTTCAGCTGATTCTCTCTCTGTAAGAAGGTATCATAACTGAGACATGAAAACTTTTTAATCTCTGCAAAAATATGCTTGTAAGTAGAATAATACCATAAACAGAGATGAATGCTCATTCATGCTGCACTTTTTGCAATAGACTTGCAAGTCACTGTCAGATGATTTGTTTCCCTAGTATGTCTCATTTTCTTATATCATTTAGGCAGCTCAAGACCCATGCATTATCTCAATCTAGAAGAAAGAAAAAAACCTCCATATACATAGTTTTGTCTTATTCTGGCAAAACTCCCTCATGAAAGAACTGATGCACTCCAAACACCCCACTAATGGTACAGTAAATTACATTTTCACATTTGGAACATTGTAATAGATTTCTCTACAGAGTGATTTATCATTGAACAATTAGGAACCCTAGGGAATTAGATGACCATTTTAAATTTTATCAGCTTGTTTCAATAAACTGTTAATGTGACCCTAATGTTTGGGAAGCACTTTAATATAATCAGATTTCAGTTGTTCAATCTACTGACATTAATGGCTACCTCATTAATCATAGGATTCTCACTGCGACCTCAGAGGCTGCACTAAGTTCAGTGGACCAGACCTTACAATAATAAAAACAGGCAACTTTCAACAGGGAAAAACTCTCACTTTAACAGAAAAACATTGGGTTTTGTTATCTATCCTCCAGGAGCTGACAAGGTCATTTAATAATCCCTGAAAGTGTGGAAAAACAGCATTTTAGTGTAGTTAATTTATTTGTAAAGTAATCAATTAAAAATTGTAGTCAAAAGAACTGCAATCTCATGCTTTAAACAAATAGTGCAGCCTAAGAGGTAAAACATGAGACGAAGACTATGTAACAAATGGTCCAGAATGTGTACCACATGTACCCAGGGATGGGGATGTTTCCATCCAGAAAGCACATGTATGCCAAATACATTACTAATTACTAATAAAGCTTACCAACATGTGAGATATTACCAAAATATTGCAGTGGCTTCCCTACCATCACCATCAAAATATCTTGTTGTCCTGAGCTGTTTAATGGCAGACTATACCAAAGGCTTTGTGTCAGATGGGATGTTAGAACTAGTGTCTCAAGTTCTAGGGAAATATTTATGGCTGTTCTTATAAAGATTTTGACTGTAGGTGTCCATATTGAGTACGTTAGGAAACATACAGAGATTTCAGGACAAACCCTGAAGAAAGATTTGGGCAAAGGACATGAGGAGCTAATTAAACAATTTCTGAGAAATTAGAACTGCAGCAAAAATCACTAGTATCATAAAGAACTGTAAACTCAATTCAGTAGGAGTTTTTTCCATTCTGCACAACATTAGTTTAGCAGCTAATGACCTGTTTGTCAGCCTTTGATGGACAAGCACAATGGTGGAAACTTCCATGGCCTCTGAAAGAAAACATTTTTCTTAATGAAGTGTCTTCTGGAAATGCAGGAGCCAATAATTGCTCTTAACTCTTAACACACAGTCTTAGAGTATCAAACGGCAGTAAGCACTGAAACAGTTAATTTTAGAAGTTGATTTTAATAGGTCCTGGTTTCTTTATTGAAAATGTAATCTATTACTGTGTATGTACTTGATACGTTATTCACCTGACAGTCAATACAGTTAACGTGTACTTGCCTTATTTGCTGAGTTAATCTGTCCAAAACAGGTACATGGTTGGAAGCCAAAGAGGGTATGTACAGTATTGACATATTTATCTAACAGTTCATTGGAGCTTCAATAAAATTGGTTTTACCAAGTTAGAGTGTCAATTCTTTAAGATATTAGCAAGAATCATGCATTTTGATTCATACTTTGCTTACTAATGAAGTTAACAAAGACCACTAAATTAAGTCTATTTTTCTAATACACCTGAAATAGAAAAATATGACTTTGATCTTATCAGGTAGATGTGTTCAGAGGAGGAAATGTTATCAGCACTTTGAATAAACTGGAAGGCAGCAACACCAAGCCATACAGCAGAGGCAATTGTTTACACAGCACCCAAGAAAGCAATTCACGGATATGTTTTTCTAGGTCAGTGAAAAAATGCAAGGAAAAGTAAAAATCCCTGGTTCACTAAGTTTACCTCCTGATTATCCAAGCACCACACCAGGCCCTTTCTTTAATGCCCATCTTAAAAAGGGTCTGATTTCTTGCTATAAATGCTTTCATTGAAAGTTATTGCAGTCTTTCTGGTCTCAAATTAATAGAAATCTTCTTAGTAATAAAGTAAAAGTCATCCATGGTCAGTTTTACCATTGTAGTATTGCTCTTCCATAAAAGTATTATCATACTCCTTTTGCTATTTGACTAACTTTATCATCTA
Source organism: Cettia cetti (assembly GCA_013401135.1). NCBI lineage: Eukaryota > Metazoa > Chordata > Aves > Passeriformes > Sylviidae > Cettia > Cettia cetti. The sequence goes on from VZUI01018720.1 coordinate 29,073, forward strand.
GCTTAAATGTTTTCCTACCAGGCATTCCCATTCTCTGGGCATATATCCCACCAAACTTCAAGTCTTCTATTCCAGTGACATATCTATCTTATTTACAAAGTAAATAAGTATCCAAAGAGTATCCAAAGTTTTTCCTTCTCTGTTCCACACTCACCTAATTCTTCTAGAACATGGTTGATGAATCTTGCAGAAGAGTGTCATCAGAAGAGAACCCAATATAGCTGTGCAGAGGGTTATGACAAACACATAATGGTGGATTTGTAATCAGTATAGAAAAGAGGACTGATTAAAGACTGAGAGCTGCTGAACTAGCCAGATGAATATAGGTGTGACTATAGGAAAAACTGTATGAGGACAACAATTAGAGAAAGTAAATTCATGAGGTAAGCTATTGTATGACAAGTTCTCAAAATCTTTTCTTCTAGTTCTGTATAGATTTTTCACTTATCGGAAAAAAAATCCTATTAAAAAACCTGGCATAGTTTAAAAGTGACAATGTGTGAGAGTTGGGATTAGTGAGGGCAGAAGCAATGCTGTAACACCCAGCATCATAAGTTTGAAAGCTTCTTTAATACAAGACCTTTCTATAATACTCAAGTGCCGGGACAAAGTGGAGGGAAGAATTTCACAGAGGCGACTGGGGAGAGGAAAAAGAACTAGCAGAGGATATAGCACAACAATGAAATAGATCAGAATGAAGATATAGGAAAATGAATGGCCCTTTAAGATTTGTAGAGATTAAGACATTTTAATTTTGACTAAAATCCTTTAAAAAAATTCAAGCCATAATCTGTTAGTGATTATGTATGTGGCCTTGGCTGATGGTCCAGTGCAGGAGTTACCTGATATATGGCTTTAGCGTGAAATGTGACATGTTATTGGCAGTGATACATCACAGCATAATATGTAAGATTACCCACTGGAACATGGTCATTTTGCTTCAAGTGTCTATTGTAATACAGTGTATATAGTACTTGGAGTATTTGTGGTTTTTGTGGATTCAGATGAAGAGTGAATCTAGGCTGGCATTGGAAGACTTCAAAAAAAGAAGCACCTTCCTTCTGGATTGTGCTTTGAGATAGAGAGGATACTGTCAGTTGAACATCTCATGTTGAACAGCTATTGTAAGCTTTTAAGGGACACTTAAAACTCCAGGACATAGATCTGGCTGTTTGTGTTTAGAGAGGGAGGGAGTATAATGAGTGTTGGTGTTTCAAGGGAGGATGGTATTGCTTGTATTTAATTTATTTTGCTCTTTCTCACTGCTGTTTGGGAAGGAACAACTTTGAACTCTTAATTGTATATTTTGTTTTTTATCAGAGCACAGACCCATCCTGTCCTTTCTCACTCCCCCTCCTTTTTCTCCTGCAGTCCTCACTTTACTGCTTTCTTCCTTCTCTCTTGCCTTTCATCTCCCACTCTGACAATAAACAGTCTGGAGCTGAATCCAGAGAGCAGAAATAGCTGATTCCCTCCCCATCCGATACAGATACCAATAAAACTTCTAAATTTCATCCAGATCTTTGCTGTGTGGAAGAGGGTCTGTCTCTAGCACAAAAGAAAGCACACACTGTAATTAGTCAAGGAGGGGATTTTCCTCAAGCAATCTTCCTCACTAAAGAAAGTGTTCGCTCCCATCAGCAGGAATGTTTTTGTATGAGGAAATGAGCACAGCAACAGCTTGGGAAGAGGTGGGGCTTGTGCAGAAAGGATGATGAAGATGCTAAGGGTTAAGAGCCTGGATGCCTCTTGATGCACCAGGTATTTATGTCAGTAATTCTCATTAGATTTAATGTGAATAACAGTCACAAATCCCCCGAGGACTGAGAGAAGAACAGATTCCTTAATGTTTCCACGAGGAATACTTTGAAACCTTCATAAAACATTCATATTTGATGGAAAGGAAAATCTACTTTAATAAAACATGTTTACCACTATTATACAATCAGCAGTTGGTATTTTATTTACTTGAGTATAATGTATAACATACTTGCATTGTTATTATATATTATTAGGCTAAGATTGCTTTACTTCATATTATTGGTTTGTTTATCTAACATTAACAGTTCATTTTACTGTAACCTCCAAACTGAGCATTTTAACTAAGAAAGCCAGAATGAACCCAAGTTTACAGAATAGTTTCTCCTTCTCTCTCTAAGACCCCATTTCTGAATGTGGTTCAAAGGCAGACACAGAACTGATGATTTTGAAGCAATTGCTGTTTAAGATTTATTTTATTGCCTCAAAGAAAGTTGGAGTTAGTTTAGGGTTCTTTGTCCTGGGCACTGAACAAATGCAGGAGATTTTTGGAGCACTAGTTCGTTGACTACAAAGGTGTGTCACAAGACATCTGATGTGCCCTAAGGTACTTCACTTGGCTGCTTCTGGAGACAAAAAATCCTGCAGGCTCTGTGCCTTATATGACGGTCCTGGGGGACAGGCTATTAATACACCACAGCATGCAAAATAGCATCAGATGCCTAAGTTCAGGCATCTTAATCCCATCTTTAAAACTTTTGATGATTCCAAAATACATCCAGGGGCATTTTGCTTGTGATTGCACACCCTCAGTGTCCTTTGGCTACAGAGCAGCACAAGACATTCATAAAATAATGTGCACAGCTACTTAAAATACTCCAGGTTGCACATACACTGGTACTGAAATAGGGGCAAATAATTCTGAGAAGAGCAAGAAAAACAAGCTTTGCTCCATAAAAACCTTTCTCTGTCCCAATGTAATCACCTTTCCATAGTATTTCTAGTCAAACTCATGAGTATCTTTTTTTGATGAAATTTACTTATCATAGGTTATTTTTAACTCATGCGTTTACATTTTAGAAATTGAGGATAAAATGTGTTGAAGTTCCTGTGCAGCTGGGTAAGTACAGGTGTGTGATCCCGGTGGTTTATATACCTTCTAAAGGTTGATAGCATTGCAACCATTGTGATAATAAGAGTAGTACACGTTTAAAGCTCACATATCATGAGTAAAATCTGCAACACTTCTAGAGGAAATGTTAAAATGTTCAACATCCATGTTCTCAACAAGTAAATAACACATTATAGGGCTACATTATGACCAGATTATATCTATTAGTTACTGCTGTGCACCATGTAAATCTCCAGATTCCCCTGGGAAATGAGAAAAATCATTTCAGACTTCAATAACTAACAATCAGTTATTGCTCTGGGCAATAATAAAGCTGAATGCAATTACCTAAAGTGAAGTTAGCAGTGTAACAAATGAAATACAGATTTCTTTCTCTCCTAAAATAAATGTAGCATCTCCTCATCACACACTACTGCATGGTATAATAGGGTCTTCTAAACAGCGCTTTGTGTGAAAGCGCCTACTTGAAATTTGAAATATATGTAATTAAAACTTATATAAAAAGTTACTTTTTATAACATCACTTGCATGATTAGTGCTAGAAAAAGACTAATGGCTATGAATCTGAAAAAGTAAAGCAGTCATTCTAGAAAAACAGATTTCAGAAAAAGATTATCTGCTCCCAGTAGTATCCTCTTTCCACAGTAAAGACAATTTACACCAAAAGAGAGATAGAAAAATTTTGTTCATAAAATGCCTTTGATCAGATTTTTCTCAAAACACATTAGAGCTGTAAATGCAGCATTTCAGTCTTCATACTTATCCTACCTCCTGTCACATTAATTTATTATTTATTCTGTTAACATGAAAATGTTCAGTCTGTTAAGAAGGAAAAACTGTTTTTATTTTAAGCTGATTTTTAAAAGAAGTGTTTCAGAACTGAAGTCCCTAGAAGCCAGAACTTTTCTTAACTTAGCACAAGATTGTATAATATAAAGCATATATATAAATGTTTGCAGGATGAAAAAATTTTGCATATAACTCAGGGATTAATAATATTTTAATAAGAATGAAGATATTAGATATTGGATGAAAGAATAATATGCACAAAAATATTCATAACTAAGAATAATAGTGTTTTCAGCTATGCTACCTTTCACCTTATTATGTAGAGTAAGTATTAATCCTCCATGCTGAATTATTGCTAATTAATTATTTGCATGTACTTTCTCTTTGTCACTACAGAATTCAATTATCCTGGAAAAGATTTCCCAGTAGAAAGTTAATCCTAATTCCTGATCTTTTGAGAAAGCAGGTTTTTTATTTAAAAATATAGATTGGGCTTGAACCATGAGTTTTCCAATTATTTTGAGCTGCTTGAGACTTTATTTACACCTGATGTTTAAGAAATAGCTTCTTATTATGTAATGGGGTGTTTTCTCATATTTTATCCTACACTGGTGTTGACATCTTTTAAAAGCTTCTTGGAAGCTAATGACTGCCTTTGAAACTGTGTCCACTTTTTAGTTGTTGGTTGCCAGTTCATAGTGTTACACGAAGCTCATTTTCAGATACTTTCAGGCACAGGATATCTTTCTTGTTGTATATTTCTATAATGCATATCATTAGTACTATCACTATTAGTAATGATATATTCACAAAATGTGTTGAAGTAATTCCAGTCAGATCTGGCTGCCCTTCATTTTGGTACACGTTTTTTTTGAAAAAAGGTATTGAAAGGATGGCTCACTTTGGCTGTACTAATCTTCAATATCATTTCGAGGTAGTTTTATCTTATATTTAGATCAGTCTGATACAAATCTAGTAAAAAAAAAAATTTAAATCCATGCAGCCATTCAAGCAAGGCAACATCAAGAAGAGCCTCAAGATACAGCAGATAGGATAAAACATTACAGTGTGATACTGCATCACTTTGGTTCACTATTGTCTCAGTTAACTGCAACAGTGTTTGGCAATTATTTGTAAGGTTTGAGAAATTCCAGCTTCTTACTGCTCTAATCTTATTCTACAAAAACAAGGAGAACAGGGATGCTTTCCATGAATGCTGTCTTCTACTATGCTGTTAAGATTCAGTGTCCAAACTCTGGGTTAGATAACATTTAGACACAGGGGAGAATGAAACCCACAGAGCCATATCTCAGTAAAGAGGAATTCAGGACCTAAGTACCTTACATCTTAGGAGCCATGGCCAGCCAGGAAACATGGCTGTACTTTAGTGGTTTGAAGTGCTGACAGAAAAAGCATCCACATTATTCTTGAATTCAGGCTGTGTAAAAATCCCATCTGTTTTCCCTCACAGGTGATGCCAGGATCTTTCTAGGAAGGATCCTTCTGTCTTGTGTCAATCATTACCAAAGGGAAAAGGTGTTGGGATGGGCAGCCTTGCCAGGAACAGCATGCCAGACACACAGTGAGTGAGCTGCTGCCTGCGTGGCTGCAGAGCACTTGCCACCACTTCTGCTGTCATCCCTCCCAACAGCAGAAGAGGACCAGCAGCAAACATGGTCAAGGGGACAGTCCTGAAGCTGCTCTCACACTTCAGTGGCCTTTAGTCACAGCACATGCCATAAGTAGGCAGAGGCTGTCAAGCTAAAAGACCTGCTTTCTAATTGTGCATTTGTTATTAAACTTATTACAGAATTTTGTCAGTCCACTTAGGTTTGTGGGGAAAAAAATGTGAAGGGTGACTTTCCTAGTAACAAATCAATAGAGCACACATTAACAATATTAAGAAATAGACACTGAACCCAAAAAATAGTTATTATTGATGATACACTTCTAATAAGGTTTTTCCGGGAGTGACAGTGAACCACAGATGCTTTAAGGTTTTCACCAAAGCTCCAGAAAGGAATATAAACCCATTTTTGATAAAAATATTAGAAGAAAAAGGTTTTTTAAAAGGCTGATGGCAAATAAATTGAGAATGGAATTAAAAGAGTGATAGGACTCGGTTGCTGGTCTGGAACCATTAAACCATTTTTAAATGAAGCCAAACAAAGAATTACAAGTGATACTTAGAAAGGTGAAAAGCTTTATTCTGAAAACTAATGTTTTGAAACTATTATGGCCACTGCTTCCAAATGATTCAATGTAGTTTGCCAAAACAAAGCTTTGAGAAAGTACATGCTTAATTGTTGGATATAAAGTCATGTAATAAAGTAACTTCCAGGCTTAATGACATGCTTTAATTCTGACTTTGTCACTGATGGGATCATTTTTGGAATTAATCATGCACTTCTATCATCTGTATTTTGGAAAGCATTTTGATAAATTAGGCAGACCGCAGCAGACAGCTGTAAAAATTATGTGAGAGCTGAACAAAATGCCTAGTGGTAAGAAATCATAGCAAAACTCCCCAAATATCAGTTTATTAAAAGTACGGTTAGTCTGTGGTCTGACTACAGTATATAAGCACTTTCTCAGTGAAAAGATGCTGAAAACATCTTTGATAGATAAGGACAGAAGAAGAGCCAATAGGTGAAAGAGGGAATCAAACATTCAGATGAGATATTACGAACAGCTTTTTTTTTGCTATTATTTATTGGCATTTTGATCTTAATTACAAATGAGATTAACCATAGGAACAAATCACAGCAGAAAATGGTCTAATTCTCCATCTCTGGATTTCCACAGCTCCTTTGGAGAGTGTACAACATATGTTCAGACTTGTGTCCCCATGCTCAGCAAAACTCAGCACAACAGTGAGTTGACAAGTTTTCACAGCATGGCATATACAAATCTGATTAAATGATCTAACATTCATTTCTGACATAAACCATGAATCTGGGGAATGCAGACAGCATTGTACTGCTGTCTGTGACAAACTAAACTTTCTCTGAAACACGTCATGAGGAGTGAGACAAACCTCTGTAGAAGCCTCACTTACTTTGGTCTGTATCATGTAATCATTTAATTGAGCAATTTTGTCAACAGTCCATAAATTTTATTAATTATATAAAAGTTTAACACTGTTCACATTAAACAAACATTACATGAGAAGAAATATTTCCAAGTAGCCTTAACCACTAACTATAATATAAATGCTATCTGATGGCAGTTACCTTAAAATAACAGAAAATCTTTTGTTAAAAAGAGATGAATGCCACATTTATCCACTCAAGCTGCAAATCTATACATACACAGAGTTTTATCATACACTGAGGTATGGAATTTCTGAATAAATTAAAATTTTACCATCAGAAAGGAACAAAAGCAGGGTTCATCCACAAGGCACATTGGCCAGGAGCTGGAGGGTGGGAACTGCCCTCACCAGCAGGACGCAAACCCATGGCATCTGTCATGATGGGCAGAGAGTGGGAGATAACTGGATCCACTGATCACCACAGAGAAGGCAAAGCAATAAAGCAGGTCCACAGTCCAGCAAAGACCTCTATTTTTATCCTTCTGCCTGGGTTTTTTTTTTGTTTTTTTTTTTACTTGCTGTCCTTTATGTAGTTTTGGAAAGCAGCAAAACCAGTTGCTCCTTATTTCCATACTCTGCAAGCAATTACTTTCTCATGTTATCTTTTTTCCAGGATGAAGTGTTCATCTGTTACATCTCTTTTTCAGTAGCCACATCTGATCATTCTTGCTACTCACCTCTGTAATGCTTTTAGGTTCTAGGTGTCTTTCCTGAGACAGGATGATAAGACATAATGACACATACTGTGGTATAATAAGGACTTCTGTTTTGTTCTATCTTCTGCTCCTTTCTGAGCAAGTATGATTACTCTATTTTGATTTTTTAATCTGCCAGGCTCAGAGATGAAGTTTTTATATAACTACCTGCAGTGACTTCACGATTTATTTCTTGATTGCTAACACAGAGACAAAAGTAAAACGGCTGATCCTGGGCAATTGCATTCGATCACCTCGCTACTAAATAGCTACTATGTCACCAACACGGTGTTAGTTGGCCACCTCTCTGCCAAACTATTCCCAAATGTGGTTGAAGCCTCCTGAAGTGCTAGTTACCACCCACTAGGGATGATTACTGACAGGTTGCTAGCATGTGAACACACTGTTCGAGAGAGTTAGAGGGTGAATGCCATGACATCAGCGTCAAAGTACATCCTGAATAAAACAGGTAAGTACGTTTAGGTGACAAAAGGAAAACAGGTAAAATGTGAGCTCATTGCTCAATGAGATGGGGGTCCTGGTTACAGAGGACATGGTAAAGGTTGAGGTACTGAAGGGATACTTTTGCCCCAGTCTTTACTAGCAAAATGAACCCTCATATTCACAGGTCCCAGAGACCAGGGGAAAAGGCTGGAGAAATGAAAGGTTGGAGCATGTACCCTCTTTCTGGTCCATTAGAAATGAAGATGAGAATTCAGGGTCTACCCTTGCTAGGAGAGGGTCCTAAGGATTCTGCTCCTGGATAACTGGTGTAGGACAAAAAGCTCTCTGTTTATCTTACTGATGTCCCTATTAGCTACTGGGACAGTGGTGTAGAAAGGGGGATGGTGGATACTTAAGGCACACATCTGGGCTGGGAGAAAATTAAGTTCAAGTTCAGACTTAATAGAATACTTAATTGTTCATAAAAATTGGAGGAAATTTCTCTGGGAAACTGAGGAGAACTGTATCAGCCTAGTAATTTGGGGCACTATCATGCAATTTGGAGAGTACAGATTCCAATTTATATTACAAAGCATTTATAAAATTGTAAATAGGTTTTTGTTTCCTTGATGATCACACTAATATTTGGAGACAGAGCATTTCTTAGGCTCCTTTTGTCATTGCAAAACATTAATTCTTGGAATCTGAGCTTTTTGCTTGATCTTGTAATAGATAACTATTATACTGATACTTACCAGGTTAGCTTTTTTAAATAAAATGGACCAAACTAGTGTTACAGTAATTTTCAAAATATGTTATTTCCCCCAATATGGAATACATCATTGTAATTATCTAATCAAATCACTAAATAAGAAAATCTTCTTCCATAACAGAGATGACAGTAGTTCAGGTATAACAACTATATTTATGTAGAATAATATTTGCAAGCAGAAATTGTAGAGAAAAAGATTTTATTATAATACTATTGATCTTCAGTTGGAATCAGGAGATACAATATAGATATGTGGGGATGTGTATATATATCTTTGAAGTAAGTAGGAATCTTAAAATTTGCTTCATAAGAATGGAAAATCTCTATCATATAGGAAATCTGTTAATATTGTAAAATATAAATACAGAGTTTTTTCCTTTTTTATTCTTCAAGGTCTCCAAACAAATCACAGCTTACTTCTGTCTTGTAATAGGGCCTGTTCCAAAGACCTTTGATACTTCCTATTGACTCAACAGGCTTTGGATCTGGCCCTAAAGTAGTAAAACCTATGTGGAATGTTTATAGATAACCACTTAGTCTGTGCCAGCTTAAAGAAAGCAAAAGGAAATAAATTAAATGCATCTTCCAATGACATAAGTCTCATGAAGAATTAACTACGATAAGCACTTACTGTAGTTGGTGCACTGTCGATCTGAACAATGCAGACAAAAATAATAATTAAAACATAGCTTCATGCTGAGATGAAACTTTCAAGAGTGTCTAGTGTGTTAAGCTTATGATTTTTTTTGGTTTTGTATTTGCAAGCATAATTACGTCCCAGAGGCAACAGGAGATAGAGCTTGTCATTCCCCATTTCCCCCTCCGATAGGAGATTAATTTCTTTACATGGAAATCCAAAAGTTGATGCTAGAGCAATAATAATAATAATAATAATGTAAACAAGTCTTTTATTCTTTTAATCTGGAATGCACAATTTAATGGCATAGTTGCATAAATAATGAAAATATCACATTTACTTTAGACAATTAAGGGTAAACTGAAGGTAACATTTAATGCAGTATTGATTGACCTCATCCACAAAACAACGGCAGACATCTGTATGGATGATGGCAGTTAGGGAAATGCTACCAAGTCTATCAATACAGATTAAGCAGGGGTGGGATGGAGCAGACTAGATGGCTTAGAGTCCTGGTAATGGAATATGAAGTCTTTCACCTCCAGCACGCTGACTTGAGCCAGCCTAGGTCAGTCTGTCACTGAAAGTCATTACCATCAGACGGTTCAGTGAAATGGGTTTGTCCTAATGGCAGGCTGTCTGTGTCACAAAATGCACCATCCATCATGACTGACATCATGTTGAGATTTTCAGCTGGAAGGCTGGAAGGAGAGAGGATGGGCTCTACAACCCCCCTATCCCTGCAGGAAGCATGGGTAAGGACAGCTGTCTGGGGCTATGCTGTAGGGATGTCAGGAATGCCGGATTTTAGGAATAGTGGTGTCAACCACAAATCTAACATATAGCAAGAGGAAGGTATCTGTGCTGAAGAAATTGGAACTGAAATGTACGACCAGATATGAACTAACAGGAAAAATACTAAGTATGGGAGAAGCGTGATAGGAGTAGGCAGAGCACACCAGCAACATGAAGCTACAGTAGCTCTCTTTCGGATGGATTTGAGAGAACCAGTGACGCCAGGGGAAAGCAAAACAGGGCTTGTTTAAAAAAAAAGAAAAAAAAAAAAGTAGTGGAATCAGAATTCTTTATTAGGCAGAGGTGAGAAATGATATGTAAAAACGAAGCGAAGACAACACGGGATAGGAATTAAGTATTTGAAAATGAAGGCAAAGTATGTACTGAGCCAGCACAGGGAGACATTGGAGAGATGCAAAGTGAACAATTACATGGACAAAGGGATGAGCTAAGGCGATTATTTCTTTCAGTAACAGTTCTGATTAGATATGAGGAGAACAGGACTGTATCTGTCAAAGCCAGAAGAAATTACACTGTTAGGAAGTGACAGGAGCAGGAAGAGAATTTTAGCTTTGTGGTTAGATGGGGAACACTGTGCCTTTTAGAAGTTCTGAAGTCAGGTATTACCTGAAAGTTTCAGTGTTAGCCTGAGTAGCAGCCCCTATCAAATAGCTGTTTTATTGACAATATTGGCTACAGTTCAGGATAAGAGATGGGAAAAAACTCTTACTTGATGACAGCAAAATTAATAGAAGAAAAATAATTAAGAACATTGTTTCCCATCTTTGAGTTTAACTTGGTGTTTAGACGTACATTAGGAGACATCAGGTTAGACAGTAGACAAGTTGTTGCACTTTGGGGAGATAGTTTTCTGTATGTTAATTTAATCTGTGTTGTCAACTTGGAACAAAGATGTTGAGCATCATGTCCCAACCTTTTACCTAAACTAACTAAACTCTAAAAGCTCAGGAACAGCTTCTCAGAGCTCTGCAAAACATAAATAAAAAAGGAAACCTATTTTCAATGGGCTTAAGTACACTCCTGTTAAAAAAAAGTTTCATAAATCATGAACTTTAAAATCATTGCATATGATAAGAACAAAAAGGGACATATTCTTGTCAAATTGTCAGGAGATGCTGAAGATCTTGTGAAAGAATGAAAACAGGAGGAAAACCAGGAAAAGACAGTGACTGAAAACAATGGCTGATACATTTCCTTAAAAAAAAATTGTGAGATAAAACTATGTAATTTAAAAATTTATTTAGAGTTTTACACTGATCTGATCCAGGGAAATGACAGCAAATTGATGGGTGTGGCAAGATCAACAAAAATCTCTCTCTGATTAACATACATTTTAGTTACAGTCACATAATAGTAATAAGGTACTTCTATTACTACCTGTAAGAAAAGATTAAAAATATCCTAGCACACATATATACCCAGGCTGCTTCTAATCCCACAAAACACAGCAAGCTTGTCAGTAGCACTTCACTGTCTCAAAGTTAACTGTCTTTCTGACCATTTCATTCTGACCAGTGTGAATCTCTTCTTACAGAAAAAAATCACAGTGGGAAAAAAGTAATTTTTCCATAAAATGAGGATTAAGAATAAAGACATGAAAGAGTGAAACTAAAATGGTGAAAACATCTCAGTGCTTATAGAGCTCCTTTACATGAAGTCGTAATTCCTTATGGCTTCTTTACAGATTAAGTATTGGGGCTGCTGGGCATACACTGGTTTATTACTTAGAAGAACAACTAAGTAGTGAAATTAATATTGTGATTAGGTCAAATTAGGTGAAACTGAACCAAAACCAGATGTATTTTGCTGCTAGGGCTCACATGGACTAAGTCCTCAGCAGTGGTTCACATAATATAAAATAATGTAGCCAAGAACACTGATCCTTATATTTCTCCATGGATGTTTATTGGTTGTGATTCTAGTCAAAAAATCACTTGTAATGTCAATTTGGATGTGATTACTTTTTACATAATTACATTATGTTTTTTACATAATACTATATTCAAATATCCATGAGCATAATCATGACATAGGTTTAAATGAATCATATTTTAAAAATCAAGGAAACAAAATGAAGTATTAAAATATTTTACATGTATATGGTTTTTGCCCTACCATTAAGAGTATGGATAAAATAAAATTATTGTTGAAAATTCTGAACATACAAGTTAGAAAAATCAGAGAAGGTTCCCAAGTTGGTTGTGGAAACTACAGCCCCAGAGGAACATAAGATTTCTTGGGAAGAAAACTTGAGGTTGTGTCCAATAACCTACCACATTCAAAGCAGGTAGAGATTTCTTGACAAAAGAAAAGGGTACAAAAAGGTATTTTGTCTCATCACTCAAAATCAGGACAGGCTATCCTTCTAAGAAAGCTGTATCATTTAAAGAATCCATTAAGCTTGCTCTAGAAATGACTGGAGAAAACTGATTTGGTATGCATGCCAGACACAAACTCTGAGTGATCAACTTCTGCAGGCTCATTCTCCCTTTTGTACACATCATCTAGAAAGATAGGAAAGTTCAGCTGGGTATGGCTTTCACTTTCAAAGCCCCAGAGGTAAACAAATTCAAATATTTCTTTTTCTGTGTATCTTTCCTTACAGGGGTGCTACACTTGGTTATCAAGTGCCATTTTGCAGGAACTAAGACATGGACTTAAAATATTAACTGTTCTCTGAGTCAGTGGCTTGCTTTTTGCACAGAAGTAAAAGAATTATCTGCTGCTGAAGGCCCGGCATCATCTCAAGGTAGCCAAAGCATTACCTGCTGGAGTTCACAATTTTCCATGCGTTTTGTTTCTAAGACTTTGAATGTTAAGTTCCCACTTGGCTTGTGACGAGTGAGGATGATGAGGTACGGAAACGAGACGATTTTTATGGTCCCTTCCAACCCAAACCATCCCGTGTTTCTACAACGTGAAGGAGGCTAATCGCTCTACAAGTCTGGAGTAACATTTCTGGCACAGTCAAGACATACAGTGGTAAAAAGTTAGCGGTGAGTGGGGTATGCTGAAACATTCCATGGCAGAGCTTTCAGCCTGCCCCAAAGCATCTTCCCTGGAAAACCCTGCAACACACTCGAGTACCACAGACGAGCGGGAGCCACCTCGCCACCGCAGCTGCCGCGGGGCCGGGACACAGCGGGCGGGACCGGGAGGCGGGGACGCTCGGGCAGGAGGTGGCGGGAGCCCCGCTAGCGCAGGAAGTCGGCCCGGCGAGGGAGGAGGCGGAGCTCTGCCGCTCGGCCCGAGGTACCGCGCCGCGTCCCGGGGTGGGCGAGCGGCCGCGGCCGCCGGGCCCGAGCGGGCGCTGCGCGGCCCCCGCCCCTCCCACG
>VZUI01018742.1:0-18239 GCA_013401135.1 Cettia cetti
CTCTCCTCTCCTCTCCTCTCCTCTCCTCTCCTCTCCTCTCCTCTCCTCTCCTCTCCTCTCCTCTCCTCTCCTCTCCGATGTGTCTGCTTCCAGTCGGTTTCTGGAAAGAAAATTTTTTGACTCAAACTTTTTTAACAGCAATTGTTTAACCAAGCCCAGTTCCAAGTGATTAACAGCCCTTATAATGTAGCAACAAAGCCTGTATGTTCAGAAAAAGATTATATATTTACCCACTGAGAATAAACACTGAAATATTTATGGCAAGACGTAAAATCATAAGTAGCTATTGCTTGTAAATCAAAATTTAACCCTCTAGCAAAAGTAATTGCTTTCCCACTATATTTCAATTGATAAAAATAATTAATAGCAGTATTAAATATTATGGCAACACAGTATGAATTATATGTGGATTAGTTTTTAGCCAATACTCAAAATAAAAAATGGGTAAGTTCCAACTGCACTTTGCATATTATAAAGTATGGGTTTTTTCTCAATATAAAAAGAAACAGAATGTTTTCTCTTAATTAACATTTCAATTCAATAAGGCCAAACATACCATGAAACCCTATGATCTACTGGATTATTTATGGAACTAAGTTTATTCTTCCTGTCTTTGTCACAAATAGTATTTTTGAATGAGAATTTCCCAGCCATTTTTAGCTGTAAGACAGAAGTTCACCTTTTTCTTTCACAGAAGTCAAATTTAGAAACCTCCATCTTATTTAATAACAAATTAACATTATACCCAGGCCTAGAAGAGAGATCCTCACTGTCTAACACCAAACTTAATGTGTCCTTACTTTCTATACAAAAGACAGGCAATTATGTTTACCACAGGAAAAAAATGTTCTGTATTCAGGTTGTCCCCAGCCTTAGGTGCAAAGGTAAATGAGTACTATTAGCTCAACTTTATGGATTTGAAATGTAAAGCTCTTGACAAAATAAAGACCAGATTCTTTGGTTACACTGAATAAACCTTGTTACATGAATAGATACATTCTTTTTAGTGGGATTTAATGGTGAATCATTACTCATTTTGAATAAAAGGGTAATGAGTACAGCAACCATCTGTCACAATTTCACTTCCCACAGCAGGAATTAGGAATTGTGTTAGCAATTTTGATATTTCACCTCATGTAATGTTCAACTTTGGGCATACCACACAATTTTCCAGAAAGTGACGCAGTAGTCAAAAAGTTGTGCCTTTTCTTACAGAAATTTAAAATATCATGCACAAAAAAGAAGATATCTGTAACTACTTTGTTATTTGATATAAGGCACACAATACTTTGTGCCTTTTCCCTTCCTATCAAATCTGCTTTCATGCAGAATGAGCTGGAAGACTGATCACTATGACCTTCAGTGTCTGTGAAATGGGATCAAATCCATTGAATTTAGAGAAAAACACACAGGGTTGTAGAAATGTTGTCATATTTTGATTATAATTCTTTTTTTACATAGTTACAGTATCTTTTCTTTGTTTTTGAACTACAACTCGTTGCAGACTAAACTAAAAAAATATTAATAAAGAGCAGCTATTAGACCTCTGGTAATGATCTTCAGTCTCCTATTGTGGAGAAGTGGCATGGACTGGAATAATGAGATAGACTAAAGTTAAAGTTTTGCCGGCTTCATGACATCAAACTTTGTGAATCTGAGCTTGAAATTAAAAAATAAAAAAAGTGAAAAATTAATATAATTGTTTCCAAACCTGAAAGACCTAAGGAAACCATTATCTTAGGCATTTTCTTGGTATTACTTTACCTTCTTTCCCTTTCTCTTTTCTCTTCATGAGATTGTCCTGCCTGCTTTTGAGATTTACTTTTGCCTAACAGATCTGTTCTAACAGGGCCTGTTCTCCACCTCCACAGCTCATCCCAAGGCAGGGTAGTCATAGGAGTTGTGTCTGGAAAATGCACAGCTCAGGACTCCAATGAACCTTGGGGTGCTGCTCCTCCCCTTCCTTTCATTGAGTGAGAGCACTTCTAGATGCCAAACAGAAGAAAGGCAGAACTGCCCTGCCTGCTTCCTAATCAGTCTAGATAGTAGCTTCTACCCAGAAAACAGGCATCTGGAAAATGAACGGTATTTTCCTCAAACAAGCCCAGTACTCGTTAAAAGAACAGCATTTCTTCCATGGTAGATGCTGACTTCAGAAAGAGGCAAAGTCTCAAGAAAAATCCCAAGCTTGTTAAAGCAGAAGTGGTTAACATAGCTTAGGTGCAGATGTAGATGAGCATCTAGTTTCTGAAGTTTCTGGAATTCTCAGTTTTAGAGAATTTGGATTTAGATTGTTCCTTTTTAGAAACAGGATGTCTGTGAGATCTGGATTCAGGATCAAAGCTGAGTGTTGGAATGCCAAAAGCTAAAGAGAGTCTAGGGCTTGGGCTTTGATATTGTAGACCAAAGGGTTCTCCTGGACAGCAGCCACGTGAAAGATGGTCTGTCCCATGTTATCAAATGAGAAACCTCCCATGCGAATGAGTAATGTAATGAGCTTACAACCAGGGGAGTTTTGCAAAAGCAATGACCAATATGGGAAAGAATAAGAAAAATATGTAAAATTGCCACCTGATCCTACCAGAGATCAAAGAATTCCAGCAAACAGCGGGTACTGTTGTATTTTTGCACTTGTTAACTGATTGCACAAGAGGAAAGACAAAGGAGAAAAGCTTAGTCTAGGCATCTGCTTCTCTGTGAACTGTGACAAAGACATGAAGAGGCATTTACTTGTTATCATCAGCCCAGGGAGAGCCGTTCTGAGAATGGAAATGCTAATCATCAATCTCCCTGTGCATGCAATGTCTCTGTTTAATAGCTGATAGAGCGTCTCCAAAGGGGTTTTTTTTGCTCTTTGTTTAAAATGACATATAATGGACCTGGACTTATCAGTGTCTCTAAATGCATTTTCTGTGCTTTATCCTTACTAAGGGATTTAGTCCGTTCTAATGAATATGTGCAGAATTGATTTTGAGCTTGGTATAATTTAATCCATCAATTTAACATTAAATTAATATGCGAAGGGGGTCTCTTTGTGGATGAAAAACAGAAGGGGAACATTCTTATTAATTTAAAATGGACTTGAGAAATGGAAAGAGGCTGCTGCTATTAGTATCTGCCACTGGGCTTAACCACTGGTTGGTGAGTTACCTTGTGTGAATACTGCAGCTGCTAAAGCCACAGCAGCCAAGAGATCCCTGGCACACACAGAGCCTGGAGCTCGGGAGGCTGTTGTCACCTCTCTGGGAATCAAACTGCTGAGAGATGTCTTGCCAGGAACTCGAACTGTAGTGGTTGAGGGCTTCTCACCATCCTTCCAGCCAAAATGGTTCACTGCAGACCACTACTTTCCAGACACTTTCTCACATGGAAGAAGAGCCCAAATCAAAGCCATGTCCTAAGTGCCGTTAAATGTTTGTGTCTGTGATCAGATTTCACAGCTGACTCCTAGTTCTTGAATTTGACAAATTCTGAATCGGAAAAGATATCTGGAACAGGACATTGTGCAGCATCATCAATCAGGGCAGTTTTAAACAATGTTTTAAATTCACCTGTGGTGATCTAACAGAACTCACAAAGATGGCACATAGCAACAACTACAGTATAAAAGTTAATGACATAATTTTTAGGAAGACAATGCAAGAAGGGCGCTGGGAGCTGGAGCAAATTTGTTCAGAGCAGCATACTTTTAAAAAACTTTATCAAAGGAACATTTTAATCACTCCTTTATTTTTCTTTGGATAAAGTCAGACTTAATCCTATCTGGATTCCTATTTTTAAGCAGCAGTAAAATACAAGAAATGCTGGAGGACTGGGAGGAAGCTGCCTTTCAGCTAGTGCTGGGGATAACCCAGGAGGTTCCTTAGTTTTGCCTTCAGTAACACCTGGGAGTCAAGTGGTCAAGATTTGCTGAGCCTGTGGGTAGTTTTCAAAGTTGTTGTTAGAATCCTTTGGGATTATGGACAGAGAATAAAAGTTTTGACCGTCATTGTATGAGATGACTATGTCATCTGCCTCTTGCTTTTAAGAGCATGGGTTCCCAAGAGCAAGAAGGTGGCAACAAAAGCATGCTGGAGCTGATCCAGGAGACCCAGAAATACTCCAGAGAAATGTAACAAGCTAAATCAGTGGTTTAGAAGAGCTTTCACATGAAGGGAGACAAAAATAAACTAGGCTTGCTAGGCTTAGACAACAGAAAATAACAGGGAAAAATTATTGGTTTATCACATCCAAGTAATCCATTGACAACCAAACTAAGTTATCAATAAGAATAAATGTTTTTTCATAACACATAATTACATTTTTGAATGTATTGCTGTAGGGGATTGTAGGAGATAAATTCAGAAACACACTAGAAAGAGTAGTGAGCTGATTTGTGAATATGAATATTTTAACCAGAGGTTTGGCTGCTCAGGTACCAATGATATCGTGGAAAAATATAGGTTACTGTTTCACTTTGTACAAGGTATCTTTTCTTTTATCAAATCATGAGGGCTTTTTTCCTTATGTGGCATCTGCTGATTTGCAGCAGAAGTATGAACACTTGATAAGGAAGGAATGCAGATTCCAGGGTGGGAATGCACTGGTAAGCAACATAAATCCTGGATAGAAAGACTGAATGGTCTTTACCTCTCTCCTAATAATATAGGGATGATTTATCTTGCAGAATTATCATTCTAACACATCGAACTGTAGAAAGACTGATTTATATCACATGCAGATCAGGAGGATGCTTTCTTTTAAAATTATTTAATCTCATTTAATCATTTTATCCTTTCAGGTACACATCAATTCATAGAACTGTCTTTGTGAGAGCACCAGGGAAAGCAAAAATTTCAAGGCCAACTAGAGTGGAACAGATACTGCCTCACCAAATGGAAAGTATACATAGAAAAATGTAAGCAGCAGAACAAAGTTAATGGCCTTTGGGTCCCTTAGCTTTAGCTACATACTGAAGATTTGGTGGATCTCTGTCAGATGCAGCACCTTCTGCTCACAAAATACTGCAATTCACATGCAAAATGAGGAAGAGAAAAAGAAAAGGGATCAGAAAGGAAGACTTTTCCCTGCCTACATCTCCTGTATACAGCCCTTAAAACCTTGGAAAGGCACTTGTTGTCAGGACTAGTCCTCCTTGGAAAGGGCAGATCCTTCATCCGGACCTCATAGCCCTGGAGAAGGAGCCTTATTCCAGAAGCTTTGAGCAGAGGGATGCAAACCACTCTCCCTTCACTCCCTCCCCATTGCAGCTGGTACACACTCAACCCTGCAACTCCAGTACTTCTGCAGGTGAAACAAGTGTGTGAGGGTGGCAGGCCTTCATTTTTTGTGTTTTCGTCTGCAATTCCCCTCCACCACTATTCAACATGTAAGCCTAAACATGGCAATAAGGGGAAAGATTCATCTGCCTTGCAGAATTGGCCACAATAAATGGAAGAAAAATTTTTGCAGACCCTTTAAATTTCTAAATATATTCACTAGCTCCTTATAAAAACTCGGTCATTACCTCAGCACCTAGTATGCATTTTTGTCATTGCAAAATTGCTCTCATGTTGCAACTATTCATGAGCTGCAAGCACCTGCACATTTAGTTTGACCTATGACTTGCCATCATCACAGCTGCTCAGGTTGGTTTAGGTTTTGGCTTGAATCCTCACAGAGGTGGTAGTGTCTTGCCAATAAACTTGCTAGGACAGTAAAAAATCCCAGTGTGTGCACCCTGCTCTTGTGCACTGCCCATTTGGGAACAAATCCAACATCACACCACCAGCAGAGAGGTGCTACAGCTGGGGCACTGGAAGAAGAAACACTGCCAAATTTCTTCTGCCAGTGTCAGAGATTAGAGGAAGAGAGAATTTTTTGTATTTGTGAGGCCTGTGGCTTCTGTTTTTCAAAGGTCTGTCAAACCCACCTTTCAGAGGAAGAGGAAGATCTGGAGAAGGAAGGTGAAGAGTTTGGGTTCAGTTACAGGGAAGAACTGGGGCCTCTGCTTGGTGCCTGGGGAAAAAAGTCAACCGAAGCTGACCAGACAGCTGTGTTGGCTTGCAACATTCAAAGATCTTTGTGCTGCTGAGGACTTTGAGCTACCTCTCATAATGGTCCAATCCATTAAATATGAACAGTTAGTTTCTCTGGCAGCATTTGGCGCAGGGCTTTTGACAACAATATTTTGGAAATCCCAATCCCTGTGTCCTCAGGATATCCTGAATCTCAGGAGTTTTGCTCCTTCAAAGAACTCCACCAAATGCAGATTGCATGGCTTGTCTTTGCAAGGATTGAGCCTTTCACTTTGCACTGCTTTTATCCGTTTACCAATTCTAATCTTTTGTACAATGCCTTGCAATTTTCCTTGTACAAATGTCAGGCTGTTGTTTCTTGGATCAACCTGGAATCCTTTCTAAAACCTGATGCCATGTTTGTCAGCTTTCACTTCTCTGATACTGAGGTAAATTTAAGCACAGTTTATTGCACCACAGATAGGACAATTTAATGTTTAAATTTTCTTGGACCTCTGCAGTGAGTACTGTCTACTGCTGACAAACTTTTACTAGTTATTTTATTGATTTGCTAGAAATCTTTTCTAAGTTCCTTCAGAGTAAGGGTACTTCTCTTGCATATTTCCTGAAAAGAATGGTTGTCACACTGTCACTTTTTTTTTTTTTTTTTTTTTTTTTTTGGCAATGAACACTGAAGCAAAGAATATTTCTTTTTCTTGTTCCAATCTCATTTTCTGAATGCTTTTATTGAAAGGTGATTCTCTGGCAAGCTCCCTGCTGTAGGAATTTGAAAATGTTTTGAAGTATTTTAATTTTTTAATATATATGCTATTAATTTATTATTAATTAAAACTAGTTTCTGTTAATGTGATATTTCAATCTATTTTGTCCTTCATTAGTTTGGTCACCAGAGTCAAGGCTCCATTTTCATTTGGTTGTTTGAATGTCAGATCCAGTCTTTGAAGGATTCCAGTTTAGTACCAGTAGTCCTCTTACTCTACTGTTTTTTCATTCTAGTTAGGAGCATTTCCTTAATAGGTGGTACAACCATATCCTGATTTTCTAATAGGGGCCTTCAATAATACAGTAGTATTCATCCTCGTAATGTTAGAAACACTCTTATTTCTACTTTTACCTATTCTTTTTCTGTGCAAGTCAGTTTTCACCATCTTCTCCCTGGATAAATGCTGTTTTTACAGACAGAACTGTTCAGGTAAGTTTTATGTAACTGTCTTTAAAAGGATGACAGCACGGCATGGGAATCACAGAGATGACAAAGCTTTGAAAACAATTGGAAAGAATCCCTTTTGAACTGCAAAGTTATGCAGTTCAAAATGTTGAAAGAGTAGATGATTTTCTTTTTATCCGACCTTGCTGCCTGAGTTCACTGGGAGAGGAACACAGTGGCACTCCCTGTTTTTCAGGGATGAGATTGTGATTGAAACCAGGTGACTAGAGAGGAAAAGCTGTAGCATGGAATTGCTAAAAGTCTGTTAAATACTTGATCTCCAGAAAGATTATTTATGGAAATTTTTTTTTTGTTTGTTTGGTTTTTTTTTTTGGTTTTTTTTTGTTTTGTTTTTTTTTTTTTTTTTTTTTTTTTTTTTTTTTTTTTTTTTTTGTTTTTTTTTTTCCCCAGAATGCCAAGAGTGAATCTGTTTAAGAATTTACCATGAAACTGTAAGGCATACTGCATTTACTGACAGTCATAGCACATCTCCATCCGTGGCTGGGATGCTGGAACAATGGAGGCTCCATCATCTGTGCTGTGACAACAGTGAGTGAAAAATGCAGCTGAGAGCAATCATGGTAACTAGGCAAGACACATGGTGGAGTTCTGCTATGTAGACAACATCTTAGATATTACACCCCAGCAATGACCATTAAACCAAACTTACAGGCAACCTTTCAAATTAGCAAGACCACATAGACATGGAAGATTTGATTTAGTGCAAGTCACTGTGTTTTTAAGCTGCTGAGAATGTGTAGTGGATGCCAGGAAGAAAAACAGTTGACTAACATGGCTCATCTCAAATTCTGCCTCACTATTGAGAAGAAAAAAAAGAAAAATAACCTGAGATGACCCATATGGTTGAGGAATTTTGTGAAAAACACATAATGCCAGATGTGTTATCAAGAAGCTGCCTGTCTAAGGTAGGGAAACAAAGGTGCCTATGACTCCATTGGATTTGACCTCCATAACAGCCAGAGCTCAGAACAGTGGCTGAAAGCTGGCTGACATAGCAACCCAATCAGAAGCATCACTGGCTTGTTCAGTGCAGCCACGAGGCTTCCAGTGGCTGAAAGCTGGCTGACATAGCAACCCAATCAGAAGCATCACTGGCTTGTTCAGTGCAGCCACGAGGCTTCCAGTGGCTGAAAGCTGGCTGACATAGCAACCCAATCAGAAGCATCACTGGCTTGTTCAGTGCAGCCACGAGGCTTCCAGTGGCTTCCAGTGGCTTCCAGTGGCTTCCAGTGACACTGGACCCTTTGCAGTGTGGTGCCCACAGGAAAGAGACTGTGCCACCAGAGAGCAGCTGGTGAAGCAGCGTCACTTCCCTCCCTACTCAGTAGTAAAATAAGAAGGAATGATTCAACTTAGGGCAGCCTGGATAGTCTAGTGAAAGGTGTTCCTGCCCATGGTGTGGGGGGGTTAGAACTAGATTGTCCGTAAGGTCCCTTCTGACCCCAACCATTCCGTGATTCTAAACTTCCTCACAGACTGTTCCTAAAAGCCTCTTTTCCTGTGGTTTAAAGTGCCAATGAGCTATCCTAAAAGGATGCACATGGTAACACAAGGTGACACATGTACCAGCAAAATAAATCTAGAGCTCAGTCCTTTCTGTGGGAGGGGATGAAAAAGGCCTGCTTGAGGCCATAGTTTGTGTGGTACACAGAGGGTTTTCTGTGTTGGGGGGAGAATCAGTTCATAGTATGGTATAAATTACTGAAGAGAGTAGCAGTTCAGGGAAGGAAGCTGGATTTGAATGTAGATGAAAAATAGTTTATAGCCCCAAACTGTAAGATTAGCTAAAAATGTTAGGAGTTTTGTAATCCCATGCTTTATAAAACTTTTAAAATACTTGTAGGTTTTTAATTCTCTTCTGCATCCAGAAAGGCTAGAAACAAGCATTTTCCTTTTCTTCTCTTCTGGAAAGAAAGGAAGGAAGATCCTATATGTTTTTGCAGTCTCTGTAAGGGGAAGCTTTAAAACTAAAGCTGTAATGGAGCAAAAAGGAAAATCACAAGTTGACAATGCTGACCTTTGATCTAGGAGAGCCAAGCTCCACACAGATTTACTCCTGACCTTACAGCAAATAATTTAGCCACATAGGCAAAAGCTGGCAGAAAATTGACAGGTCACTGAGAGAGTCCTCCACACTGCAGACAACTATACAAGATACCTCTATTAACATTTATTTCAGATACTTTTTAAACATTATATAGGTGTCTTGCCCTCCACAACTCATATTAGAGGGCTGTTCCAGAACCTTGCTTCTCTGGTACTTAGAAATCTTTTTCTAATTTCCAGTCTAATTTTATTCATGACTGGTTTATACTAATTTGTTCTTTGCTAACATTATCTTTTTCTTAAATAGCTCATTTCCTTCCATGGCATATATCCACCTGCTGAATTTAAACAGTGCAGTCTTAACTCCTCTTGCCTTTCATTTTTCCAGGCTAAACAAGACAACTTCTATTATATTTCCTTTTGTACTGTAGGCTGCCTGATCACTTTACCATCCTTCTTGACCTTTTTTGTACTTTTGCATATTTAAGTGATTCCCTTTTTCACCTCTGGGTTTTTTGGGTTTTTTTTTGGTTTTTTTTTCCCCAATGAGTGGCCAGAAATATGTATAATTATTTGTGGAGGGTCTCACCAGGGCCTTATATAATACCTTCATATTCAAATTCATATTTAAAAAACATTTAGCTTGACAAATTGCCTTTTTTTTTCGTTCTTTCCCTGTTCATCTCATAATGTTGTGAATCCTAGTTTTGAATACTATAACTCTGAGTCACCTAAATTTATGAAGCCATATTCTGACAATGATATCCTTAAAAGTAGCGTTGCTCTAAAAATCTGCTATAGAACCATCTCTTTGTGCACTTGTGTGGTTACAGAGCTATATATATTTCCAGGTGAAAAAATATGGAAACTTAAACAATTCATATATTTGGAATGTCTTTGATAGAACATCTTTAATGTATATCCTTTGATCCTGGTTGCAAAACCAAACATTAGTAGACAACAAGAACCAAAAGAATGAAGAGAAGTGACTTGGCTTGGTCTTTACACGAATTGTTTGGAGAAAGGTGAACTAAACAAAGATGACTTAACTTCTAAAAGATTAGGAGGAAAATGTTTTAAGATCCCATTAACATGAACACAAATGCCTCCTATGTCACATAATGCATTGATGCCACTGAATTTTTTTATGGACACAATCTCTTTTCAAAATTATCCCTTGACCAGAATTTTCAGTATCGTCACCCTTTAATGGAATCTTCAATATTCACTCTATACTAAAATATGTAAAAAGCATAGCTAGTATTACATGAAACCTTATTTTATTTCAGTACACAACTATTTTTCAATATTTTTGTCTGAAATGGCATAACACAAAACTTTGAGCCAAATAGGTTTAGTAAAGAAGTGCTTTTGGAAAAAATATGGGGAAAAAGGCTAGAGCATTGCCAAATAAGAAGAACAGTGAAATAAACAATCCATTCCATAAAGTATTTAAAATCTAAAGCACTTCCTTTTTTATTGAAGAAATAGCACAAAATGCAAGGGATGATGGTTATAATGCTTCTTGTGCTTAAGAAGACTCATAAACTATAAAAATGCAACTCCCATTAGTATATAAGGACTCTGCAGGGGAGAGAGGGAGGATAGCTGATGAATATCCATAAAAACAACCACATCTCAGGTATCACTTTCTTTTCTAAGCTAGCTTTTATTTCTAGATGTTGATTTGGTTTGGGTTTTTTTTTATTATTTTTTATTTTTTATCTTTGAGGGGCAGAGGGCAAGATGTTACTGATGTCTTTAAAGTTTTAAACTTTTTAAAGTTTCTTTCTCAACAGATGCACGGTCACCTTAAAGGGAATTAAAATAGTCTCTCCTTTATCTGTAACTGCATTTTTAAGTGTGTAGGTGAGCAGAAGCCTGACTAATCTAATACAGTATCAAACCAAGACATCCCTGTGAAAGTTTAGTGCTTGGAACATGTACGAATGACTGGTTTTGCAAACACCCCCTGGTACCAACATTACTGGTGTTGAACTACTCTTGGTGGTCTCCCTAAGGAAGGCTGAGTTCAGACACAGCGAACCCACACTGCCAGGGGTCTTTGCAAACGTTAGCCTGTTTTTCCTGCCAGACTCTGTCATCATCTAAGAGGTTTTAGATAATGATGAATAACACATGGGAGGTTAAATAAGCGAGTATTTCCTGAGTCAGTGGAAAAAGAGACTGTTTTCCATGTGCAGTGTGTGACAGCTTAGATTTCCCTATGAAAATTGTGAGGACACTGATCATCTGCCACAAACAAAACTGGCAGCTGCTCTGGGAGAAACTGTTTATATGGAGTCAGTGAGAGGACTCAATAGGAAGGATTTTCCCTGCTGTCCTGAGGTATTGCCCATGCAAAAAGCCATCTGCATGGAATGATAACCCAGAGACCAAGAGTTCAGAGATTCATATAAGAGCCTAGCAAGATACTGAGCAATATATTTAAACAGAAGGGCAAAATCTGTCACTGAATCACTTTGATTCTGTCTTCCTGAAGCTTATGACTGGCAGAACATTGACTGTGATTACAACATAGTAAATTAAATGATCAGATAACCTTCCTTGAAACCCAGAAGACTCCAGGGTAAAATGTTCTCATTGTAAAGCAGTTCTACCTCATTAAGTGAGTGTCATGAAATTCTTCCAATAATAAAAAAGGAGTATCCCACCCTGGTGTTAAGGACTGCTGTTTGGTAGCTGAGAGCCATCTGGATCCATACTTCTGTGCTGAAATGGGCAAGCAATCACCACAAGTCTTCATAGAAAAAACAGGATTGCTTTATTTGTCTTGGAGGGAGAATTGCTCTGTATTCTCTGTACCAGTGTGTATCTTCCTAGAACCCTGCCCAAAAGGCAACCGAGTTGTCTCACAGCCAAGATAAGCAGCCACCATGGCAGCCTCAAGCCTGTGAGACTCCCACTTCTGTGTAGGCTTCATCATCACAGAAGTGAGGTACTGTGGTGAAAGCTGCTGTACTGAAATACTCATAGTATTAGTCCTGTAGCTATTAAAGGTGTAGTCTTGTCTGTATCTCTTTAGAAGAACAGTATTTGCCACCCCAGGAATCTTAGTATTGATTCTCAGTGTCTCTAAAGGACTGAATCACAAGTACCTGGACTGGGAATATCCACTCCCACAAAGCCACCATGTCCCTTTGCCTTGTCTCTGCAATTATATTTCAACACTCAGCTTTCTAACACTGTCAGGAGAAAATAAGAGCTTACCTTCACTTTAGTCTTATTTTTTTTTACATTTGATGAAATGGGACAAATAAAGCTATGTAGTGGGACATGAGCTACCTAACACTGGGAAGTCTTTTGCAGTCTGAATCTGTGGTTAACAAGGTCCTGACAGTCTGAAGGAAGTTCCATCGATGTGTGTCTGCCTTCCAAGCAGGCTTTGTCCCCATCATCCCTGTTTCCAGTTGAGTCTCAATGGAGACAAAGAGTCATCTAAATGCTGTTGCTCTGTGATCAATGTCTGCAAACCTCATGGCATGCCTGAGGTTTGATCAAGTCATGCCTACAGAGCCAAACTCCTCATGCTTTTGTTGTTGGGACAGGCTTTCCTCCTGCAGCCCTCATGCAACTGTAGCTCAGGGAGAGGCATTTATCTGGAGATTTTCTACAGGAATTGTTAAAATTAGGGCCAGGTTTATATGCAGGCATAGGCACACAGAATGATTGGATCTTCAAGCGTAAGGGCATTCACCTTCTGCTCACTGAGAACTAGACAAAAGACACTACTTGTAGTGACAGAACAAGGGGGAGTGGTTTTCAACTGAAAGAGGGTGGATTTAGATGGCACATAAGGAAAAAGGTTTCTTGTGATGAGGCTCTTGAGGCACTAGAACAAGTTTCCCAGAAAAGTTGTGGATGCCATATCCCTGGAAGTGTTCAGGGTCAGGTTGGATGGGGCATTGGGCAGCCTGGTCTAGTGAAAGATGTTCCTGCTCATGATGAAGAAGTTGGAAGTTTCTAATTTATGTTAATGGTTTTCAAGCTGTTTGATGTTTTCTTTTTTACAGTAGAGTTCTAATATGGTATCTTAAAAAAAATATAGAATCACAGAATCATAGAATCATAGAATCACAGAATCATAGAATCATAGAATCATAGAATCATAGAATCATAGAATCATAGAATCATAGAATCATAGAATCATAGAATCATAGAGTATAGAATGGCTTGGGGTGGAAACAACCTTGAAGTTCATCTGGTTCCAAACCCCTTGCCATGACCAGGAGCACCTTTCACTGCATGAGGTTGCTTAGACCTCCCATCCAGCTTGGCCTTGAACACTTCCAGAGATGGGGCATACCCGTCTCTTGCAAATTTTCTATTTAGAAGCTTGCTTTAAGTTCCTTTTCAAAAGCCTTCTTATTTTCTGGAATTCTGAGGCTTGTTTGTCCTATGGGATTTTGAATTTAAATGTATTATAGTTACCATTACAATGTGGCTTTTTTTTGTCTTGTTCATTCTTTGACTAAGCATCAAGAACAAATCATCACTTTGTGTTCAAAATTCAGAAGACATCATGCTCTTACACAATTCATCCAGTTTACAGAGAAGCAAGTGAACTCACCAAATATTTCTAGGGTTTCTCTCTTTGAAACTTTCCTAACCTTCCAAAACACATTGACTTTAATGACCATGCTGATAGATTACTTGTAATATAGTCCCAATACTAAATGATTTTGCAAACACATGAAATTAAATTCCTTTGGTATATGATAATTAATGATTTAATGACTTTGCCTTATAAAATCCAGACGTGAAACCTGGAATGTCACTCTTTCATAAGCTAACTTGACCTATATCCAACTAATTATGAGAGGCTACTGGTAGTTCTTCTACTAGGTTGTTTAAAGTTGATTAATCTTGGTTCATCTCTCTCACTTGCCTTAGATTTGTATAGCACCATGTAATACTTGGGCTTCGTCTAATTGTCTGTTTTTATGTTTCTTAATAAAAAGGTACTTTACTGACACTCTTTTTTAATTTTACTGATTTGGGTCTGTTTTTTTCCCATGTTTGCAGCAGTTATCTAGAATCAGCGAATCATTCAGGTTGGAAAAAAGCCTTAAGACCCCCACTGAGTCCAGCTGAAAACCCAACACTGCTAGGTCGATCAATACCATGTCCCTAAGCTCCACATGTAAGTCTCTTTTCAATACCTCCAGGGATGGTGACTCAACCACTTCCCTGGGTAGACCTTTCCAGTGCTTGATAATTCTTTCATTAAAAAAAAAAAAAAAATCCTGATGTCCAACCTAAACCTCGTCTGGCATAACCTGGGAGCTTTTCTTCTTGTTCTATCACTTGTTATTTAGAAGAAGCCAACCCACACCTTGCTACAAGATTTCCTGTAGCTGTAAGGAGGGATAAGGCATTGAGTCTCCTTTTCTGTAGGTTTAACAACCCGAGCTCCCTCAGCCACTTCTCATAAGATGTTTGCTCCAGCTCCTTCCCAGTGTAACTGTTCTTTGGACAGTTTTCCACTACATTCTTCTTGGATGACTTCACATGCACAGGATATATCATCCTCAAAGTGTTTGTCTCTGCTGGTATTTCCTGTCCACTTTCCTATAATCTTCCTAACTTTCCTCACAGCTATATCTGCCATGCCATCCAGTCATTCTTTTTTTTTTTTTATAGAGATGGAACTTATATGGGGAAAAAACATGTTTGTAAAAATGTTTTATCTGCAGATAGTTCCTCTCCAGGTTTATTATTGTTGTTGTTGTTGTTGTTGTTATTATTATTATTATTATTATTATTTTGCTGCAAAAAGTTCCTTAAGTTCTGAGACTAAAGGCTATTGTTCACTGAAGACACTGAAATACACAGTCCATCAATAGCTCCAGGGCAATTTTTCACAAGAGGTAGTTGTCTGGAACATTCTTTTTCCTCTCTCTCTTCAGATTTTTTATTTTATTTTGGCAATTACATGAAACATTACTTCATCTCTTATTATTCTCTTGCCATTCCTAATAAGCTGTGTTTTAATTTAAAACAGCAATTTACAATTCAATTAATATATAACAACACAATCCATTGTAATCACGATGCGATAAATTTGTGTTTTAAGTAATTTTTAATGCTCATAGCAGCTGGATCTGTGAAGTGTGGAAATAGCTACCATTTTTCACCATGTGCAATACTGCCTGTGCAAAGCACCACTTTTTAATTATATCACCACCAAAGCTCAATGTAAGGAAAATGGAGCAACTATAATTGCAAAAGAAGAGAATTTTTGCTTATATTATACAGTTAAAACAGCAAATACAAAAGTCATGCCAGTGCATAATTTTAAAAATTGATATAAAGGTGAATTCCCAAATGCAATCACTTTTGAAAGATGTGTTTTGGGTTAATATCTTTTAAAAAGTAAAGGAATAGGATTAATTTACCTTCACCAACAAAGAATGAAAAGATTATTACATCTGACCAGAAACTTATTTTTAGAAATTGAAGATCATGCATTATTAGTTGACTGGTGGATGCTTTTTGCAACTTCTTTTGTGGCAGACGCACTTTTTCAAATTTCTGCATTTCTAAACTGTGTAGATATAAAACTCCCAAGGGCCTGTCTGATAATTCCTCTGACTTCAATGAAGCTATGTTCATTCTGATGTAATTATAACCTTAATTTGTCTTCAGTTTAGATGTTAAATACAAACCATTAAATGTCACCAAAAAAAAGGATATAAATCCTCTTCCAAGTTCTACTGCAAAAGAGAAGATTGACTTCTTCAAGCAGATCCTCTTTTCTGCTCCTAACAAAGCCATTTGGACTTGCTGTGATCACAAGTTTTGCCACTACAAAGATTAATCAGGAAGAGAGATTTTCACTCTTCTGTCAACGTTTTTACTCTTTAAACAGGAGTAATTCTATTGTATTGAAAGGAATTGTACTGGTGTAATTGTAAAATCATAAAATGTTCTCGCTACATTTTTTTCTCTTTTATCTAATGGAACATTAACATAGGTGTTTTCTGTAACTCTAATTTACTTCTAAAGGAACTTCAGTACAATAGTTTTCCTTTCATTTCCCATCCCAGTAGTGGGCCCTACATCAGTTTGCTCCTGGTCACATGGAGCGTACTCATCAGAATTAATAATTCTGTCCTTGAGGCTTACAGTTTTTGAAAATGGTAATCAAGTTGCTTTCAGCAACCTCCTATTTGATTTAGATTTTTTTTTTAAAACTTAAATGCTTAAAAGCTTTTTTAAGCTTAAAAGCTTAAATTGTAGAAAAATGTTCCCAGAACTATGAAAAATCATACATTAAAAAAAAAAAGAAAAAAAAGAAAAAAAAGAAAAGACTCAACTGAAAAAAAACCCTCAACCCAAACTGGAATAAATTGGGATATATATATCCCCTCTTAAGTTACTGGATAACAAAGATATATCTTAATAGAGTGCTATGATCTTCACATTTCTGCAGGTCAATAGGAAAAAGAAAATAGGTAGTTTTAAAACAAATGAATAAACAAAAAAATCATGTACACAGAAGATACTGAAATTTGTCAGATTGGAAAATGTATCTATGAACAGATTTTCCTCAAAAGAAACATTTTTTGCATGGGCCATTTCAATACTAATCTTGTATAAATGCATATAAAATAAATATTCACATTCCTTTATGACAATCATGACACCACTTGTGGAAAAATACAGTGTAAATGAAGTGTGAGGCTTTTATTATTGGAAACCTCTGCGTATCATAAAAGTCTATTTGAGTCTAGAAATTGGATGTACATTGAACAGAATCAGGACCAGGACCCCAAAAATGTTAATTTTCTACTATTCCTTATTCAAATGCAGAGATAACGTCTTTGGCAATTGCGCCACAGACAAAAAATATGCTGTTCCTTTATGTTATTACTGGCTTTTCAATTCTTACATTTGTCATTGATATATGTGGCATGAAAGTAAAAAATGCATACATAACATAAAGGCTGAGTAAATATACATTAAGGAGAACTAACCCATCAAGTGATTTTACCCTTATCTGCATTTGCAGGTTGGTTAGATCCATCAATGTATGTACTGCCAAACTCTATAATTCCATTATAGAGGTAGAAGGAAGAATGTGAGAGCCTTTGAGGTGATGCCATGCATCGTATAGTAAAATCCAGCAAAGTTTCATTTTCAAGTATCTGGTGGAGAAGTGGCAAAGTATCTCCAGTAATTTTAAGGACATTTTCCAAATGTTTATTTAGATAAAAGATAGATAACAGTAAAACTATAAAACCTGCAGCCAGATAACTAGGTTTTATTAATGACCTGCCATATACCGTGGCCGGATAATTAAAGTTCTCCCTTCCTTCTAACCCCCTCCTCCCAGAGAAGGGGAGAGTGGACAAATTTATTTGATAGTTTGATAACCAAGGGACACTGGTTGAAAACTATTGATATAATCAGGTCCTATTCAATTTGCTCACGACAGACACTCCTATCTGCTAATTTCACCTGTGAATAGTTAATTATGCCCCGGATGCATATGGTTGAGCCATTAATAAAATTTGTCTGTCATAGCTTTCTGTATATTCCTTTTTTGTCATCCTCATGTGCATTTTATCTATGGGAATCTTTCCATCTTTTTTTTTTCCCTTTTAACATTGCACAAGACAGATGTTAGTGTTATTGGTATTTCAGCAAGGCTACATTATAGATGGCATGCAGCAAGGATCAGGATTGCACTTTTAGCCTGTAAAAGACTGGGCCTGTGTACATAATGAAGTTGCTGAAGCATGAATGATAATGGAGTTCTTAACCATTTCACATTTTCAAGCAATGCTTAGGGAATTTGCTTCCAACTAAACAAATGCAAGCAAAAATGTGTTGGACTTCTTTCTTTTCTTTCTTTCTTTCTTTCTTTCTTTCTTTCTTTCTTTCTTTCTTTCTTTCTTTCTTTCTTTCTTTCTTTCTTTCTT
>VZUI01018757.1:0-32717 GCA_013401135.1 Cettia cetti
TTTCTTTTCTTTTCTTTTCTTTTCTTTTCTTTTCTTTTCTTTTCTTTTCTTTTCTTTTCTTTTCTTTTCTTTTCTCCCTCACAACTTTCCCACTCATGAAGCAAGAATTTATTTTTTTTTCCTGAGCTTGTATGCTATTTGCAATTGTTTTACTGATTGCTTTTATTTATATATTTGGGGTTACAGATTTTCCACCAGAATTCATAATGAGTGTTCCACAGGGCTTTTGCTATATAGAATTCAAACCCCAGATCATGTGAGTGGTTATATATGTCAACTGGCATGCTGCTTCTCTCCTTGCTAGATGACATCCCTCTAATAAAAAGAATGGTAGCTTGAGAAGTCTGAAGTTGACTGCATTTTTCAAAAATCAAGAAAGGGCCTTAAGTAGGTTTGCAAGTAGGTGCAAATAGGTGCAAGTAGGCTTTAAGTGCAAGTAGGTGCAAGTAGGTGCAAGTAGGCTTTAAGTAGGTTTGCAAAAATTCTGATTGCACATAAGGGGAAAACATTCCACTGTGAGAGTGGTTATGAATGGGAACAGGCTGCACAGAGAGACTGTGCAATCTGTCTGTCCTTAGAGACATTCAAAACGCGACTGGAAAAGCTCTGAGCAGCTTGATCTCACTTGGAAGTTAGGTCTGTGTGGAGCAGGGGGTTGGACCAAACATCCTCCAGAGGTCCCTTCTGACCTAAATCTGTACATGGATCTAATATGTGACTCTATGGCCTCAATATTAATAGAAAAAGAAATTGTCTGGGCCAAAAGCCTGATGTAGTTAACAGCAATGTCTACATTTTCCTACATATTCTTTCTGCTCTCCTAATAGCTGCCACACTCACTATGGTGCTTAAGCCAGTGACAATCCAGAACACATGCCCAGAGCAGAACTTGGGTGTTTTTGCCAGCAGCATGTCTGCTGTGGGTTGCACTTTTCCATAGGTTACAACATTTATTATAGTAATTATAGCAGTTTGTCCTCTAAAGAGCTTTAGGAGAAGTGGAGCATGACCCCAGCTTCCACTACATTAAAAATGAGTTAATCATTCCCAACTACCACAGGAACAAGTAATGGTTAAGGTCAAATGCAGGTTTTGTATGTATTTTGCTCTCCAAAGACCCTCAAGAGTTTGATAGTTATAATAAATTTTACACCTGTATTACCTCCATCTTTTTATATTTGTGATCACAGGGCAAAAAGAAAAAAAAAAAAAGAGAAGAAAGAAAAAGCCAGATCAGCTTAAATTTTAGGGGCTCACATTCCATCTGTTTTAGCTCATTTTTTTGGTCTGAGATGTCAGTATTTTTTAAAGACCAATAGTGATAAAACTTATCTTTGATCAACAATTCTGAAAACACTGGCCATTGGCCAAAACTCGTCTGTTTCTTCAGTTTGGGCTCAAATAGAAGACTCTACTTTTTCATGAACTCTGTCATGAAACTCCTAAAGAACTGCAGCTAAGAAGCCTTTCTCTTGGGTTACAGGCAACTTGTGCTTCCTCTGCTACCTAAGCAAGCCTTTTACTAAAATCAGTAACAGAGCTTGATCCTTCTGAGCATCCCAAATCTTGCACACTGAGATGAAAGAAAATACTATTTGTATTAAGAGTGAATTTCGCCCTTAGTAAAGGAGACAACCCAATCTCTTTTCATTTTAAACCAGAAAATTTCTGCCTGTAATTCTGGCTGTTTTGTTCCTCAGCTGCAGACTGAGAAGAAAGATTATGGTAGCCAATGTTTAGCCAGCTAATGGGGTTGTATCAGCTTGCTCTACCTGGACATAAATAGTAGGCATTATCTATGCTGCCATTGGTCATCTGCCCAAAAAAAAAAAAAAAAAAAAAACACTGAGGCCATTGGGCAAGTAGGATAATTCCACACAATATTGTAGCAGGGCAGGGTAGTTAGCTGTGAGTATTCATAGAGGGACAGATTATTATGGCTATTTAAGCACCTAAATACCATCAGAAATAAGCTGTAAGGCACATGAATTGGTGTATTTGAACATCAAGAAAACACTGAATGCTTTAATCTATGGCCAACTTCTTATAAACAGAATTGCAGAATTCAGTCTGCAAACATCATCATGAACCAAATTTTACAGAATTCTCACAATTATTACTGTTAGGTCCAGTAATCATCTCCAAAGGTAAGTTATGAAATTACTGTTACTTTAGTTATTAAAAGCTAGATTAGATAATTCTCCAGGGAAATGGGGGGGGGGGGGGGGGGGGGGGGGGGGGGGGGGGAGGTGAGGACTTTTGCTATAAATAGGAAGATATTAATGCAGAGCAGCATTACTGAAACAGCAATGCTGTGTTATGGGGTTTTTAGAATCTGAAACTAGGGACATTCTCACTTCCCACAGCAGTCTCTGCCATCCCCAGCTGCTCCTATAACACCTTGTGGTTTCTCATTCATCTGCAGTGCTCTAACTTGTACCTTTCTTCTCATGACATGTCAGAAACAGGGAAATCTTGTGCCTTTCCCAGGAGATTGTGCGTGGCTTTTGATTCCAAGGTTTACATCCCACATGCATTTGGCTGATCCAGTAGGGCTTGGACTCTAAGAGCAGAAGTCTTAAGAGCAATATGGCCAATATAAGTGCAATTTGGCACCTCCATGCTTCAGAATGAGGAATGCATAAGTCAGACTCCAGTCTCCTCAATGAGAAGCAAGTAAAGATGTGTCACACATCCACTTAAAAGTAGAGAGCCTTTCAGTCCATACTTAATAGGCTTTGGAAGGTGTCATGTCCTCTTCTGCATGGCAACATGTATTTTGGTTCAATTAGCTGGAAGAGTAAGTTCAAAGATGGACATCTGGAAATAGTGGGACATTTCCTCAGCCCCCTCCCATTCTAAGGATTTAAACATATGCAAGTGAAGGTAAAGCAAAGTTAGAAAATGTTTATAGTTCAGAAAAATCTGTCCTTGTCCCCCGACCTAAATCTAAAGATATGCACTATGTAAAAAGGACAGAAAAGCCAAGCACTTCAGTCAACATATGCTATCCAAAAAGGCAGAATTCCAAGAGACAGGAGAGTTTGATGCTTTGAGGAACTGAGCCATCTATTTTTTTTCTCTGTTTTTTTATTTGGGGTGTCTCCTTCCTTTGATTTTTGCTTGCTTGTTTCAAGAATTACTTCTGCCATGTCAGCTCAATCCAGAGGCAGTGAAAGTTGTGGAAGGTGCTTCTTCATCTGTTGGATTTTTAATTCTGATCCATAACATTACATTACAGGTACCAACAGGTACCAACATACAATACAGCTGATCAATAAAACAAGCCTTTTCTTCAAGTGCTTTCTTAAAATGAGGTTTATGTGCCTATCACCATGAGCCATAGTAGTGTGTATCTACACTTCTGAATTCACTGAGAAAATGGGATGTGACACCCAGCATTATGGGACTTTCAATTATTTCCACCCACCTGCACACTTGGCTTGTCAAGGCCATGTGATAGTGTTCTCCTCCAGCTTCTAACATTCCCACAAACATCACTTTGCATGAGAGCTTACCTTTTTCTCTCAGACTTGTGTGTAGGTTAAAGATGAAGCTGAGGAAAATGTTCCACAGGCACAGGCAACAGAGCAGGGCAGATGGCTTCAATAGGCTGGGTGGCATGCAACATGAAAGCAAACATGCTTGAAGATGGGAAAACATTCTTCTGGCCTAATTCCCATCCTGCTCTCACCCACTTTTCTTGTGATGAAGATTCACTTGTTGCATTTGCCTGCAGAAATAGCAGGTGAGTTGTGAGGACAGGTATGTGAAATACCTACAGGAGTGCTATCAAGAAAATCACTGTTCATGAAAATAAGTAATACCAGCACTTCAGCTCTCCCCATGAATGCACAAGGGGACACACTGTGAATCATATCACACCATTTACTAATTCTTGCCTCAGTTCTTGTGCTAAGTCCCCACTGCTACTTACTGAATACTAGCCCTTTCTAATAGTTAAACAAACCCTTGGTACTGTGGCATTCCAGAAAGCACAAGCAAAGCTCAGACGCCTGTTCTAGTGCAGCCAACATCTTTCTTCTGCCTCATCAATAGTATTTTGCTGAAGCTCACACAGAAGACAAGCCCAGCATTGCAACAAGTAGACCTTCAGAGACCAAGTCCACCCCTTCCTGCCACTGCTGTGTGTGGCCTTCTGGCTTAAAAATGCTTTCCTCCTGCTGCAGTCACTATATGTTTTGAGCCAGAATTTTGTGCTAGACTTTTTCAAGGAAAAAATGTTCTTCTAAGTATTGTTTAGGGACCCAGGGTGAAGCAGAGTCTGTGCACGTGATTACAGAAATTATCACTGCCCTGTTTCAGCCACTTGCAGACACTGCACACAGAATTACTTGTGGCATCTCAACAGAAGACAAGAAGCTGAGGAACTGGCAAGGAGGAGAAATACAGACGCTTATTTTTTTTCCATTCTGAAAGAAAAGTTAAAATGCAGACCTGCATTTCACTCACGCTCAGACTCATACATCATCAAAGTCCTTTCAGTAACAGTAATTTGATTTTAAGCATAAGAACACACAGAGCACTCCTCCCCCAGCCCCTATCTGCACATACAGATACATTACAAGACATTTTCCAAATCCCTCCTGCTGAACCTGGTTTAAAATCAGCTCACAAACAGCAGAACACAGGCTACAGTTGCTGCCCACATTAACAGGTTCTTGTTGAAGACAGAATTAGCAGGAAGGCAAGAGGTAAAAATTTACTATTGCATCATCTCTGACACAGATTGAAATACCTCTGATCACTTTTATTTCAAGTGATTTATTTGAAGGATCTCTAAGTTCAGCCAAATACAGGTCCCCAGCATAAAGCAAGCAGACTATATAAACAGTCAGTGGATGCACTCTCATCCCTGCTTAATCTTGCCCAATATATTTATTTCTCCATTTCCACTCAGCTTGATGAACACATACTGATTATTTCCCGTCATTCTAATTAAGTACATTTGTAGCATTGATATCTTCAGAGCCAGGACAATAGTACAAGGAGAAAGAAATTCATGTCACCATTAGGCTAAGAACATTTGACTCTCACAAGAACTTATTTAGTGGTGAGGATTGGTGTCAGTGTTCTCTGTCGTTGCTAGGCTAGGACTTTGATCTGGAAATGGTCTTAAAGGAGGCTGCTGTTATCAGTATCACATCATATGGCAAATTTTGAAGGTGACCTTTGGAGGCAAAGGTAGACTTCCAAAAAACCATGTTAGGAAATAGAAGCTCTTCCTGGAGACTGCCTAGCCTGTCTCATTGCACTGCTGACTCTCATGCCTGTCAGAGGACTTGCATGGGACACTTCTCAGCTACTCATGGCTCTTTATTGCACAATTCCAGAACAAACCTGAAATTATAAAGTGGAAAAAAAATCTTGGGCTTATTTTGTAGTATTTGGGTGGTTGCATTGTTTGTTGCTTTTTATGATACAGTGAAAACCTGCATGACAGCCGACTTGTGATAGAGCATTTCATTTTTTCACAGAGCAGCCTAGAAACAAATACCAGCTACATACAAAGATGCAGTAATTAAGTAAACTCTAAAAGTCCATTGGCTTTTGAAGCAATCCTTTCTTTATAAGTTGCATAGCAGAAGGCAAACTAACCCACAGGTGCCTGTCCCAACCACATCTGTATCAGCAAGGCTGCTTCTGTCACACAGGCAAACTCACATTCATTGCATTATGTTCCGGTTCAATATGTTTTGGAAAAAAACAATGCAATTTCAAAGCTGCAACTGAGAAAGATAAGCATACATATTAAAAGAGTGAAAAAAAGATTTCTTGAATTATCTGCTTTTTTATATTATCCAATATTTTTGCAGAGCACAAGGCAGAGGAACAAACGAGGTGAATACAAGGATACTCATTACTTCTGTTTATGCAAGAAGTCCAACTTCACATGAAACACTTTTTTTTTTTAACTCTTCAAGAAACAAGTAATTAAATAAGAACAAGAGAGAACATACTCATGACTCAGGTTAAGTTAAAAACAGTAGCGTACTTTCAGTCTCTTTTTATACCAGTTTTCAAGTGTTTCCTTGGCATGAATCTTATCTGTATTGCTTCTAGTTAAAAGGGACCTGATTCACCACTTCTTCCTCTCCTTCAGACAGGGATATCTGAGAAAAGCACCATCGAGCAAGGAGGACAACACACAGTGAAAATAACTACTAGAGATGCTAGGCAGCATTAACAGGAGCTCAGAGAGAGATTCAGAAATTAATTACATCTAAGTAATTAGGAATGTCTACTTCTTGCAAGTCTTGTCCTCTGGCACTTGCCCAGGATTCGAGGATAATATTTTTGCACTTTCAGCTAATAGCATTTAGGGTGGAAAAAAAAAGCAGATAATTTCACATTTTGCTGAATTCCAGTGGGTTTGGACTGGATCCAGTGAAAAAAGCCTAATCAACTGCTCGTGTGAAGAACAAGTTCAATATTATAATGTACTGAAATGCTGATTCAAGTACTGTATCAGTAGATTATACTGCCATCTAGTGGCAACTACTTAACTTGCATTACAAAATACTGGAGATCAGTCTACAGACTGCAGATTTCTACCAAGGAATTTTCTCTCGACCAGCTCTCAAAAACAGCCAAATGTTCAACGAAACTTGGAAGGACTTTCACCATAATAATGGAAGACTCAGACATATATTGTGACCTTGATTCTCCTGTAAACGTTGAAAATAAAAAGCCCCTAAAAACAATCTCAGAAGATGCATAACCCCTCTAAACTCATCCTACTTCCCGAATAGTGGAAGATAAAAATCATGAGCTGAAAGTTAGAGAAAAGCCAGAGCCGTCTATCAAGACACAGAGAAAAACATATTAGTCCCTAACAAATCACATTAGGAATTATCTGGTGTTATTCTACTCCTTTTTATAGGAATGCATTTTACTTGGATGTCACTGACATAAGAATGCATAAAGTCAAATATTAACTTTGAAACAGATTAAGCAATAAACTTTTTTTTTCCTTCACAGGAACTTCCAGATGTTCCAGAGAACAGAAGTAAATGGAAGGAAAAGGACAAAATCATTATTAAATGAATATGAGCAGTGGTTTAAGCATGATTAAGAAACCACAAGCTTGTTTAAGAGCCACAATTCTAAATGTCCACCTCATTCTAATATAAACCTGCCCATAAAATAGTTGATTAAATGATTGTTAGATTCAATCCACTATTGACAGAGGCAAACAGAAAGAACACAGTGGTATCAAAAAGTTTGCCAAGCTGAAGTACTGACCAGTATGCTCAGAGAAAACTAGTAGTTTTCAATTTTCCTATGCCACCAGCTGAAGCATATAGTCTGGAGTACTCTGCTATCTTTTCATTTTCTGAAAGATAATACAGAAATGAAAGAGATCTTCTCTTTCTTCTCCTGAAAAAGGAGTCCAAGGAGAAGAAGAGGGAAAACAGCAAAGAAAGAGCAGATTGAGCAAGCACTGAAGGATGGGCCCTAGGGAAAAATGTACAGGACCTTTGGGGCCAGATGCTGGCTGGAAGCCAGGAGTATGGACACAGATGTTGTTATTGCTCCTTAATCATTGTGGTGTCTGGAGACAGGGATGAGTAAGACGTGGAGGAAGGAAAGATGCACAGCCCTCTCTGTGCCCTTGTCCTGCAACACACACTCCCTGCA
Source organism: Cettia cetti (assembly GCA_013401135.1). NCBI lineage: Eukaryota > Metazoa > Chordata > Aves > Passeriformes > Sylviidae > Cettia > Cettia cetti. The sequence continues at coordinate 7,663 of VZUI01018757.1, forward strand.
GCCCCCTCCCACAGATATAGCTCTATCTGCCCAGGGAAACAGGTGCTTGTACATCTGTATCTGCATCCAAGAAGGAGCTCTTTTTTCTGCTTGCAATACCACAGATGTAACCAGCCCTTTTTGAAGACGGGTCATGACTCTTACAGTCACTGTGCCAGCATAACCATAGCTCACATATAAAGTGTCTGTGTAAGAGAAAGCAGGCATGGAAAGTACCAAGAAGGTGGTTTTTCAGATATGTTGCTGTTATTGGTAATTTTTTGTTGGGATTTTTTTCTGGGCAGATGGTGACACTGTTTATCCAGAATATTTTATATGCCATTTCTTGAAGGTCCTGATATTTTGTTTGCTTTTCTGGATTGCTGTGGGAGAGATACTAATGTTTGCTGGACTAGACCTTTGCATTGGACTTGTGCAGATGTCCTGGTTGTGAAATCCTGTGTTCTCCATTACCAAGCCATCCATCTCCCAAGCCATCCAGTTCTCCAGTGAATTCTCTTTTATGGATGTAGCAAGAAAAGTTTCTGGCTTTCACAACTCATGACAAACAGCAGTGTTCCACAATTCATTTATACTTATATTTTTGCAATTCACACAAATGAAATTATCTACAGATAGGGATTTTCAGTAGTATAAATACATGTAATCACAAAGAACACATTTGTAACAGCATTAAAGAAACTTCAAAACTAAAAAGCATTTTGATTGCAGCAGGCCATTTAACATGCCTACCCCTCACTTAAATTAAGCTACATTAGCTAATCAATGAAGAAATAAGAGAAGTAATACCTTGATGTGAATTAACAATGCTGGGTCTGCAAGACAGTTAATTGAGATCTGAAACATAGGGAAAACAAGACACAAAAATATTCAGAACTAGAACATGTTCTAAAGTTTGACCGCACTCTTACTTAACAAAAAATTTCTTCTCTTTTCATCAGAAAGGCATGACCAAAAAAACAAACACCAAGGGATGACAACTCCTTCATCTAACTGTGTTTGTAGTTCAGATTAATAGAGAAGAAAAGTGCAAAAGGAGGGGTAGTTGTTTTTTTATCCCGTGTTTCTGGACCTGTATTTTCATATGGTTACTGCTACCAGTACTCACTGCCACAAAAGCAAGCAGTCTTGAACAAGAAACTCCTGTGCTAGGCACTGCACAGAAAGACACAGGCCTTCTTTAGAATCCATTCAGGAGACAACAGATGGAAGGAGATAGATCATGTCTGCAAGCACTTAAGGACCAGGCAGGAAGGATCAGTCCCAGGCCATGGACAACCCAGCTCCACTCTGCGCTTTGAGAAGAGCACTTAATCAAGGATAATAACACCCTCCACAAGGGATAATATCATGAATTGTCTCCACTTCAGAGATGGCAAGTCTCAGCACAAATACTCCTTGAAAAAGCACAACTTTTGTACACAGAGATGTTGCTGATGATTGTGCTGTACTGAGGCAGGTCAGGGAAACCTGTGGTACCCCACAAGGCTGCCTCAACTGTCCAGGTATGATGTCTGGAAACCAAGAGCCTGTCAGTATATGCTGTTCACACATACATCTCTTGCACATTCTGTGCTCTGCCCAGCACATGACAGAGCAGGGGCCTGGCTTGAGGGTGCCCATTCTCAGCCCTTGCCTTTACCAGTGAAGATGGCAGCCCTGCAACACAACTTGTCTATTACAAGCTTACCATTTAAGAGACACTACTAGATAACTTCAGTTTTAACTTCTGTAACAGCACAAGAATTACATTCTTATGGACCTAATGCTCTTATAATCTTGTACTGATTATGCATTTCACTTTTTCATTATCTTTTATATAATTAACTCTCAATTGCCAGGGCAATGGGGAAGGCTGGAGACAGAATAATCCAGATAAAGAAATAACATGGGTAATACAAAAGATATGCATATTATGTTATAAGAATACAGTAAATATATTTAATTTTGAAGAAGCTGATATGAAGAATGACACTGTAAATATAATAAAAATGAAGTGGCAGTTGGAAGTCCACAACTCAATCAATTAGCTGGCTAATCCACAACTCAATCTTCACACAGGTAATCAAAAGTTGATTGTCCATGTTTACACTTGTAGTGAGCTCCACTGCTGCTCTTCTGATCAAAAATTCCAGTCCTTGGGTTGCTTAGGCCTAAGACTATGGCAACTAGGGTAAAAAATTGAAATCTGATCTGTCTTGGTAAGGGACATCTTGTCTCCCATGGGTGTAGTTTCTCAAACTGTAGTTAGTTAAGGTAGAAATCACAACTGCTACCTAACGTTTTGCAGGATACAAGATTTCTAGCAGCCCAGACACTTATGGAGATGGAAACTAATGGAAGGCAGCTCCCAGACTGCACATGCATGCTTCACTTTCTTCAAAGCATTCTCATCCATTGTTGGACTGAGACAAATGTTAGGCTGGTTAAACAATCATATTTGCGGCACTTCTACAAAATCAAGCTGTGCTTTATTCCCTCAGAATTTGTTAAGGAAAAATAAAATTAAAATACTTTTAATTTTCCTGCCACAGCAAACAATAAACATTCAAACATAAACATTCAACTCTTCACAATACAGGTAGTAGTTCCTCTGTCTTACTGCAGCCACAGAAGGGTTTGATGTGCTCTAGAATTTTATTTTAACAAAGAAGTAAAAGTAATAGAATCAGAAAAGTCATGGAGATTTTGTGACATTTGGAAAGCTGCTCTGGAAAGCTACCATTTAAAAAAGGTATTATGTCCCATCCAAACCCTGGTCCCCAAGGCCAACCCCAGAAAACAAGGCCAATGAAGAAATTACTTAAGAATATAGTGCCTGTTTTCAATACTGACTGAGAAGGACAGGGGAAAAGTGCCACAAGACCAGTGAGTCTGGAAGATTTTAGAATTTGAGGCTTCATCTGCAACACAGAAACTTAATTCAACAGCTCCTTCTGGTTTCTGACTCCCAGCACAAAAAAAAAAACAAAAAAAAAAAAAAAAAAACAAACAAACAAAAAAAAAAACCACACCCAAAAAACCCCAACTTGTTTACTTCAAGAGTTTTTGGGCGTTTCCAAAGAATCAGATTTATTCATTTGAACTGCTCCAAAGAGTTTCAGAAGAAAACTGGAAATGTGCCTTGTGCTGGATATAATCTCAAAGAATTTACAATCAAAATGAATGAGACAAATGTATTCCAGTTTTAAAAATGTGAAACCAAAGCCTCAAATTATACAGAAAACTCATTACAGAGTTAGAAATTCAATTTACAATCCTGAACCTGATTTGAAGCCTTACCTACAAATATCTCTATCTTTTAATTGTACAAATTTACTTTATAATTTGCCTCATTTACAAAGGTTATTAAATTTGACACCTGAATATAAAAATTGACACAGTTTAAAGAATTAAAGAATTAATAGGAGAACAAACATTGCAGTCTTGTGTCCAGTGCAGATTGCTACAGCTGAACTTCTGCAGAAGTTCACCAGAACAGAAGCTCCTCTGGACTAGGGACCAGTGCCAGACAAGGGAAACTAAAGAGCATTCAGCTGGCTGGGGCGAAACTGATGTGCCATAATCGTGAGCTAGTATATCAACTGTGCTCATCCTCATTTAGACAACCCTCTTGCCAGAATGATCTTGAAGAGCAATATCTTAGTTGTGAGAAGACTTGAGAAGTAATGGCAGAGAAGAAGCAGAACCACAAGTGACAATAACACTGACCATAAATGTGGTGAAGCACTCTACACTTGTTCTGTCACTTCCCCTGCACTGTGGCCAGAGGAATGCAAAATAACTATTCTTTAAATGTTCTTTAGGAGCCTATATTCTTCCACAGAACAAGATCTTGTTGACTGCCATGTCTCACATGAAGGGTGTAGGGCAGGTGTTCAGCACTGCTGATGGAGTTTCCCTTACTCTGCTAAGTAATGTCACCCTGCTAAAGAAAGAAAATGGAATAGCACTTTCTATTTAGGAATCCCAGACTGGTATGGCCATGAAAATCATGATGCTGCTTCATTTTATTCCCTAGTCTGATTGTAATTAATTTTCTATTGTTCTAATAAATTATATATCTTTAAAGTGAGTGCTTGGAGTAAATTTAGATCCTAATGGTTAGTGCACTATTTTTTCTCTTGATACACCAGAGAGACATGAAGTGACATCCTCATGGAAGTTTTTTTCTAATGAATTTCCAGACTTTAGCTAAGTAGATGTAAAGGATGGATCTCAGCAGTTACTAACTGGAGATTGGTCCTGACTGTGAAGGATGTGAGCTTCCCTTGGGATGAATTTGCTGTTCAGTATGCTCAAAGGGATTTGTTCTTACTGCAGAGCTCACAGATTAATCTGGACCCTCTGAGGCATGGAGAAGATTTGAGCCAGGCCCTTCTAGTCAAATAATGCATTCCACAACAGCGTATCTTCTAACAGTCCCCAAAATCACGTCTCCTGCAGAATTGATTATATGTTGTAGTTTTAGGCAGTCCACCAAAGAGCAGGGAGTCAGACTCAATGATCCTTATGGGTCCCTTTGAACTTGATTTTAATTACAAATAAAGTATCTGATACATTAAGTTATTTCCTTGCTTATGAACCAGCTCTTATTTCTACTGATGGTTTTGTTCACAAATGGTAGCAAACAGCTTGGACAAACAGGAGGTGGTTTGCCTGGATTGTTTACCTTGAATATTTGACATTTCTAATTTACACTGGGTGATTCTTACCTTAGATCAATAGTCAGACATTTGTCCTTCTTGATTAGATGATAACATTTAATGAGAGAAGATACAAATAGATAATGAATAATAACAGCTTGTTACATTAATATTGCATTACACATTACTTAGCCCCAAACCCAGACATTAACAAATCCAATGTAATTGACAAGCCACAGTTTAAGAGGCCAACAGACACTGTCAAACGCAAGATGAGTGTAACCAAATTTCTTCCAAGTTCTTACATTGCAGCATTCAGGCAGCTCTAACTTATACTGATGTGGTGTTTCTAAAAAATAAGTTTATTTGTATACACAGTCAATTTTTTTGTAAGACACAGAATTGTAAGAGTCACATTTTTCCTATCTCTTTTCCTTTCACTAAAAATTACACTCATTCAGTATATTTCTGAAGAAACTTCTCTTAAGATTTTCCTTAAGTACCCTTGAATAAGGGTCAAAAATCATAAAATTAAGAACTTAGGACTACAGAAATAAAATTAATAAGCTAGTGTGCCTGGGGGAGCTTATAAGAAACCATCATAAAATAATAACAATAACAATCTCATAAGAAAAGGAAGGGTGGTGTGCACATATCTGTGCTTATGTTTATATTCAGTTACTCCTGGAAAACTGTATTACACAATATAAGTCAGTAAAGCATCCATGAAAATTATTTCCAGAAGACACAATAAAGACCATATGAACATACTAATATAATAGCTGCTAGGAATAATTTAATGTATCAGGTACACTCTCACATCATGTGCATTCCAAGGTTTGCAGGACGGAACACCCAGGGCACAATGGGATATGAGGGAGATACTTGCTGGTAAAAAGGTAACATATGAGGAAGTCAACTCCACATTCCTATGGAGCTTGTTAAAAACCCCTTACAGGGAAACTTATTAGGGCCTCTTTTATGCATAACATAAACTCACACATAAAAACTTTCAGGGTCCTGATCCAGAGTCCACCAACACAGTGAAAATCTCCTTTTCTTTTGATTAGTGTGGCATTGTCTTTCCTTTTTTTTTTTTTGCTGATTTGTTACCTCAGTCAAATTCCAGCTCAGCCCTTCAATTGTATGATGACAAACCCAGCTTCATAAAACTTTTTCAGAACTTCTAGAAATTAATTTCCTACCTAAAAATGGCAAGGTTTTGAAACAATCACAACATGAGATGTTTGCATTCTGGTCGTTAGAGACCATAGAGTCAAATGCACTTCATCCCATTTTTAAGTGTTTCCTTTATTCCTAAGACTTAAAAAATCATTCTGCTTTTGTTAATGGAAACAGGTTCTCTTGCACAGACACTTGCTCCAAGGATCTAAGGCCTTAAGACAGACATATTTAATGAAAGTACAATAGTTAACTTGTGTTGTCTTTTAGTTAACTTTTGTTAACTATGTTAAATAAGGTTGAGCCATAGATCTCCAGGAAATAGCATCACTAAAGAGTAAATTTGGCATAAACTGATCTTCTAAGGAGTGAGACTATTTGTCACGTCAAATCAACTCTTAGAGACTGTTTTAGACACAAAAAAAAATGAAGAAGGAATGTCAGAAATGTCAAAACACTTCTCAATATTTTTTCAGAAACATCGACACCTTGTATCCTCATTTTCCAAATAAGACACTGATATTTTCTATTTGGAAAGGCTTTTTTTTCCTTACAAATTGAACTGAGGTTCATAAAAGAGGTGTAAGAAAGGGTTAAATAAACTGACAATTAAACACAAGGAATTGCCTGAAGCCAGCTAGTCTTGGCATTGTTTTTTAAAACCAAAATCTTCAAATCTGTTGTAACTGGCTTCAAGGAAACCTACTGCTTCTTAGCTGTGAGTAGCTGAAATTATTAAGAAGGATTTGCCTCCCTAAATTTGACTGCCAGTTTTGACAACGTTTCCTCAATGACCTTGAGTACATCACTCAACAATCTGCACTTCACCTTCCTTGTCTATATACTTGGATTTCACTTGGATTGCATTGAAATCATCTCATGTCAAGAATAGCATTTACCAGTATGGATTGTCATTTACTTATCAGTTTATCTGTGACAAGGCAGCTCTGTAATGTCATTGTCATTTTATTAACTGGGAAAGTAGAGCTTTACATGTATTTTTATCCTAGTACGGATTATAGCAGTTTGGTTGGTCTGGTTATTTCCATTTCTCTCAGTAATCAAGTGATTTTTCTAGTGTGTTTGTAAGCATTCCTAAACTGTTCAGCTCACACTTGCCCCTTGGTGTTTTCTTCAAAAATAATTTTATTTAACTGTGAAAATAATAAAGAGAAAGGCTGTTGAATGCATAGTGCAGAACATGATTCCTTCCCTGCTGGGGGAGGTCTCTTGCCTGACCTACTGCATTCTCATGCTTTTTGCTTTCGTCTCAAGGAAATTAAATGAGTTTCCACAACTGTGTTTTAACCACCAGTAAAACACCAAGCCTCTGGCACAGGCCATTACCAGCAAGGCAAAGCGGCTCACACAGAAGCAGGTACTTGTGCCTAATCTGTGCTCTGGGACCTCTCAGAAGTTTTGCAACATCAATTACTGGGGCTAAGCCATCAGGAAGTTATTTACACACAGCAACTTTCCAAGTTCACTTGCTTTGTATGACACTCGGTGTTCACATGGGCTGCCAGGTGGCACAGGACAGGGACAACATGAGCCCTCTGCTCCCAGGGGACCTGTGAAGGATGCGGCCCTGCTGCAGGGCACAGCAGCAGCCACAAGTAGTGCAATTTCTCAAGCATTTGATGACAAAACTCTCTTTTCCAGCAAGGAGCAAAAATATTTGACAATTCCCAGTATCTGTGAGTTTCATTTTGGAGCAAATGGAAGAATTTGGCTCCTTAACCATAAGAACCCAAACAAATGTGTTTATCTAAATTACACACAGATTTTTTTCTACAATGCAAATGAACTCTTGCCACGTTTGCACTGTTCTAGGACCAGGAAAACTGCTCTACTCTGTCATTCCTCAACTCCTAAAGAAAACAGCCCAGGTACTATTCTCTCTCACATCCCCATCATTAAACCCTCCCCATGCAGGATAGCCTAGTCCAAATTATCATACAGCAACAGCCCCAGGCTGACACTGGGCTGCCCAGCAGAGCACCCGACTGCCCCAGCCAAAACCCACACCCAGCCCCTTGCTCTGGCTCCAGCTCCTGTACTGCTACTGGAACACCTTGGAGGCACCAACAAACTTATCTGGGAGGGAAAGAGAAAATGTCACTGCTACTAGCTCAAGGATGATGGAATGCTACATCACACGCTCAAGGCTGCAGCCATTGCCTGTGGGAGAGGCTGGCAGAGGGCCAGGGCACTGTCCACCCACCTCAGCACTTTTTCCACAATCTGTCCTCTGAAAATGAAGAGCCTCAGCACACATTCTACGGCCTCTCTAGAGTACAAAGTGTGACAGCAATACTACAAAAGCATGAAGGGGTAAATCTTCAGCTAATGTGAATTTAATCAAACTATGGAAATGAGTACCAGGAGAGGATATTGACCACACTCAAAAGCACTCACACACAAATGAGAAACCAAGGTGAAACTCTGGTCACCTGCAGGACCTACCATCTCTTGGTGGAAAGCAGAGTAGCTACTAGAGACTGGGTTTTGATAGGTGATTTCATAGCTCAAAGATCATCTGTTTCACAATTTTCCAGTTTGTGATAGGAACAAATGGAAAAAACACTTCTTCCAAGCAGAAGTACATATGTATTTTTGGGGATGTCATTTGTTAAGCACTTTGGGATTAGATGATGTTTGGTTGAAGGTAATGGTTTATGTGACTTCATCATTTTTGTTCAATTCCAGCAATGATACCTCACAAATTCTTAACAGGACTCCAGTACAGGCCTAGCTGCTTTGCTGAACAGAAGCGAGTTTTTGTTATCCACCCATGGATAAGCAAATTATTGAAATTGCAAAGCAACTTTCTTGAATTCTTCCTGGAAGCAAGGTCAGAAGAAACATGAACTTAATTTTCAATCCGAATCCATATTTCTGGTTTTTTTTTATTAGGACTAGATCCAGATTTTTCTGTTCCTTGCTGAAACAGTCACAAAATGTCTTCTATCATCTCATTTCTCTTACAGAAATAAAAAATATGCTTAACTCCATAAAACGTGTTTAGCATGAAAAGCCATAAATTTGACTAGACATTGTGACATTTGTTAATACCTCTTCCAGTGAAGGACCATGATTGTGGATGAGGGAATCTCCCTGGGTTTCCAAACTATTAATACATATTTTTAACAGGACATTGTACTTTTTTATACAGACACTGTTTTATAAGGTGATACCCTCTGCAATAGTCATATAAGCTTAGTTTTAAAGACACATATTAAATTCCTGTTGAAATCTACATTCCTGTTGAATTTGTTATTGAAACCTATGATAAATGTTCAGCTCCTGCCTCCCTTCACTGCATGCCAGTATGGACAACTTTTCATTCATTTACTTACACAGTGTTTAGAACCTCCCATAGGTGTTCTGAAGATACCACAGAAGACTGATAATTAGTTCCTATGCTACAGCTTTTCTTGGAACTCTACTGCTGCACATTAGTATTTACAGACTTCCTGTTTGTCACTGCTAGGTACTACCACATATGTCTTTATTCTTGCTGGGTTCTTCCTGATATTATGATATCCAGGTTTTTAACATAAAAATACCTTGATTTGAAATAGATTAGAGGGAAAAAAATTAATCAAAAGACCAAGTTTTTTATTGTACTTTCAATAAGCTAAGTTAATTTGAACCATGAAGTAGCCCCAGTCTTCAGAAACTCCATTTCCTATGAAAGGACATCTCCCAGAAGCAAATCTTCAATTATTTTTTTATGGTCTGTTCCAGGCAAGATCCCAAAGAATTCAGTGGTAAGTCATCTTTTTTTGACTCTAAGGTTTGTCCTCTACTGATTCAATAATATGGATGATCAAACTATCAGAAATGTCTGAGGAAACACACACATTTGCTGTGGCAGAATGGCATAAGTAAGACACATTTACAACTATGCTGCCACTACTGTACACAATCCAGCAGAGAAGTGTCTTAAGCAAGAGGGATTTTTCTTTGGAGCTCTTATTTGTCTCAGGGTGGCTTAAAGAACATTTTCTCAGAGTATATGCCTATTTTTATTCATATTTTAAATAGTCATTACCACAGCATACCTCTGCAAGAAAAATACATTGTAAGAAAAAATACATTTGAAAATTTGTAGAAATCTGGTGTTCTCCAAAACTGATATTGATTTTTTTGGTTTTTTAATTTGTCTTGAGGAAGCACTTCTTCATGCATTTTGACCAGTTAGAAAAACCAAGCAAGAATGACTGCCAAATATATAAAATGCACATCTTTTCCATTACACCAAGATGAATACTGCCCTCTGCTATAAATACAGGGTCTGGTAGCATTCCCATCAAAATTAGGGGCAAATTTCCTATTGACTTTAACAGTGCAACAGAGGGCCTTTACAGAACAGACAGAGCACCTTTTTATTTCTGGATAGGAAATACAAAAAAGTGAGTACCAAAGTTTCTGATCAAAAAGAAAACAAACACATCTTATGGGCTTTTTTAATAACTTTTTCCCCAATAAAAAAACATAAAGTTGGTCTGAAATTATTATATGTTTGAACAGAAGGCATATTTTCTTTCTAGCCAGGCATTATATCATTCAATCTCTGAACACAGAGATGTAATATAAAGTAATAAAGAGGAAATACAACAAAAAGTAAGATTCAGACATATTAAATTGCTTAATGAAAACAAGAAAAAAAGTGAGTAGAAAATATGGTTTCCTTTATTGAGAAAAATTCCCCTTCAAAAGCTTAATCAATAATAACATTCGTATTTCCTGACTTATTTTTTACATTTATTTTTTTTAGAAAATTAGTAAATATCTTTAATGAATATAGATTGTCACCCTTTTGCAGCCTGGCCTGGAAGCTCCTGGATAGATTGCTCTCTGCTTACTCTGTTTCCCCTAAGATCCTGACTGTTCTAAGCAGCACATTTCACAATTTCATTTCAGATCACTCTTGTCACTGACTTCTGTCCAGTAAATGTAAATACATATTTGCAAATGTAGCTGGGGAAAAGGAAATCCTGTAGGATTATGTTTCTGGTAATCTGGAGATGAGTCAAACACTTGTTAACACTTAACATTTTTATACTCTTCTACTGCAGTGCAGATTGGGGCTATGAAAGTATTGTAGACAAACCACCAAGATTACTGTTTCCATTTTCTTTGACCCTAATCCACTGTACCCAGGCTACTAAATATCCAGAGTACAGTGACCAGGGTGGTTTTCCCTGGGGATGAGGTGCTGGGCACAGAGTGGGAAAGGTGCAGGTGGCTCTTAGCCATACAAAGACCTTTAAAAGTTTGACCACTCCCAGATTATCCCTTTTCTTCTCTACTTGTTCTATGACCTGACATCAAGAAAGCAATCCCTACATATACGGGAGAACCGGTGTTTTGGACAGCAGATATCCAAAAAATAAGACCAGGGCCAGCAGACAAAACAGAAAATTTGCAGAAGTTGAAGACCCTTCTGAATTGGTACCTGATTTCTATCTGGGAGTCTTCCAGCAAGGTATCTATGCTTAGGTTATACCTAATCTTTGGCAACTGATCCTCAGCTGATTAAAAAAAAAAAAAAAAAAAAAAAAAAAAAAAAAAAAAAAAAAAAAAAAAAGGCTTTCATGCTGACAAAAGTTTCCACTGGATGTGTGATGTGCAAACAGCCAGATCTCCACATTTCCCCACCCCAAACCACTGGAGATGTAAGCCCAAAACTCTTGCTCCCTTGATGATACCCATGAGGGTGTCTTGAGGGATGACTGAAAATTAGTGAATATCATCAGGGGATCCTTCAACTGCACTTCATAAATAAGGGGCAGGAAAATAACAGTGTGCAGAGGGCAGTGTCTGGTTAGAGCTGCACCCAGGACTGAGCAGCAGCAGGCAGGTGAGGGGGCTAGAGCCCCCCACATAGTACACATGCCACACCACACCAGCTGCAGTGTTGGAGCAGCTTCTGGAGACGCTTTGTGTCATCGTGCTGGTGTGAGGGAAGTCACAGAGGGGGGTCAGACAGATAGAGACTAAAACACCACAGAGTATAGAAGCAATCTTATTTACATATCTGAGTTAAATCTGGCTAGTTTCTAACACATCACTATAGGCAGCGCGCACGTATCACCTGGAGCATCATCTCCTTCCCTTATAAACCTCTAGTGATGGTTTATAAACAGAAATGCGGTCAAGCTAGAAATAAGCTGTCACACAGAATGCTGACATCTCTAAATACCAAGAGTATCTGAGAGATACTTTTTCTCATTAAAAATATTGCATTTGTTTTTCTCAGAGGAAGTAGAAATCACAAGAAAAATCAACATTACATTACCTAATCTTTCTCATTTCCATTTTTAATTCCCTCAGCATGGGGCTGAGATAGCTCTGCTCCTTTGCACCGAGCGCCATGACAACCAACAGACCCACCCGGTATCTGCACTGCCATTCAGCTTGTTACCTCAGGAAAAATGTACACACCAAATGCTCAAACTCTTTTTAAACCTATTAAATATAAATAACTAATACGATTTGACCTAGATAGCTGAATGTAATGTACCATAACATCCCAATATAAAAAAAGACCCATAGTGTAAATGCCTTTATAAATATCATGGAGACTAAGTAAAGTTGCTGCAATGAGTTCATCAGTTGTATCATAGGAGAAGTTTTCCCTAAACTGAATGTTTTCAATACCAAAAACGGAAGCATAACATTCAAGAACTTAGGTATTAATTGTATGCTATAAATACAAATTTCCATGGACAGTGTAGTTAAAGCATTTCATACATATGTGCTTTTATAAATTATATACATCATAAATCTGGATAATTAATATCCCCAGAGAAAAAGTGTATTTGAAGTTGTCCTAAAAGATCTAGCTTTTGCACCTTATTGGAACCTAAAATTCAGAGGTAAAATACCACAGCTTTTAGCAGTACTTGTCATCAAAACAAGCTGTAGTTACATGCACACTCAAACACAAATAAGCAGAATAAATATATATTGTTCCTTGCCACAAATATCACTTATGAATAGGTGTATTCAACTCAACCATCAATCTTGTGTTTCCCTATCATCTTGTAGTTTATCAATATGCTAGAAATCCTATGCAATACCAAACGCCCAGTTTGCATTTGATGTGCAAATACCAACAATATATCCAGTTTTACTTCTTGTCCTTATAAATTATGTTACGATTTTCACAGATAGTTTATTTAAATGTCCTAATGTTTTCCCTAAGAAGTGCCATCATTCTGGCAGCTGGCCTTTGCAACAGAAGGTAAGATTCTCATCTGAAAAATTACAAAGAGCTGTTAAGATCAAGCTCACACTCTTCAGTTGATGCAAGGCATGCATCTAATTAGCACATCTTTATCTCTGCCAAATTTAAATGACTACATCTCTTGTTGATACACGAAAAATGCCAAGCACTTGCACCCTTAACCTATAACTGCTTTAAAGATGAAGGGCTTGGAGTTGTCTGGCTGATCTCAACTTTATTCCATTTAATTCTCATATTCTCCAGACAGTATTTACCCATTCTACTGCAGCTTTCTCCTCAAACATTTCTTCAGTCTTCTTCCCCTGTATCACTTAATTCCCAAAGCCTTTATTTTGTATTTGATTTGATTTTTGTCCCTTAAATGTCTCTCTAAATACTTAATTGCTTTTTCAGTTTCCCAGATAGCATCCAGAGATGTTCAAACATTAATGGCTTTGCTTCCAGCTACTGACCAGCCATATAAATCTGTTCACACACCACAACTCTCTCCACGAAAACTGGGTTCAAGCCTGTCCTAAACTTCAATGCAAAATCCGTTTGAAATCTGCTGATTTAAACCAGTATGCCACAAAAAACCACAGTTGTCAATGCAAACCACCCACCTTCATGACCCTAATGTTTTGACACATTTGAATCTGTCAGGAAGTGCAAAACAAATGAATTTCATTTGTAGCTGGGAGACAAATAAAATTCTTTTGGGTGGAGCTTGCCCCATAAACTAATCCCATTAGATTCAGTATTGCCTTTCATCTGGTACCACATCCATTCATCTTTTGCTCAGAAACAGGAAGAGGAGGCTGCTGCTTCTGCCATCCTTGATTCAGACCACATGAGCCTCAGCTCAAAGAGGCACAAGTTGGCTTGAGGCTGGAATTTGGTCCACAGGAGCTGACAAAATCACTTTTTTCTCTGCTTGAGATTGAACTACTCTCATAGAAATGTAGCAGAAAGAAGGACTGTAGGAAAACATAATTAAACTGCTTGTACATGTCCTCTGCAATGTTCTGCAATCTATCATGTTTTTATTCCTCTCCTTCACGATAGTCTAAGTGGGGGAAAAAAAGATAAACATTTAGCTAACATGTAAGGTCATCTCAATGGTTTATTATGGGACCTTTCTGTTTGTTTGTTTACAGCAGATACAAGAGAATCCTTTTCACTAAAGTATCACCTGGGCATGATTTCCAACAGAAAATATATTAACTGTAATTAAGTATGAAGACTACCAGGTATGTAGAGCTGTGCTATAGAAATGTATTGTTATCTGGTCACCTCCTGCATGCTACCCCCATATTTTTTAAGTTTAAATGAGCATTTGAAAGAGGAAACTGATGGTATAAGACTGAGAGGAAAAATATGAAAAAAACCCAAAGTATCAAATAATCCCTGTTGAAGATATTTCTAAACAAAAAGATAACCAGAGAAATGAAGCCCCATATATGACTCAGAATTAATTGCACTTGACTATTTATGAAATATATGTGCATTTCTATGAGCATGAAGAGAAGATTGTTTTCAGCAAGGGAAGAAGGAAGACTTACTGAATGACACATAAGCACCATCAGCCACAGCCTTTGGGAACGCAAACCAAACAGATCATTGCTCATATACGAAGGTAAATACCGTGGGAAATGTAAAAGTTTGACAAAATACAGGACTATGGTCTGACATTGCAGAAGATAACAAGTAAAAGCAGAAAAGGACAGTAAGTGATGTCAGTGGTACAGAAATCAGCTGTATTACAGGCAGAAGCACATAGCTCTGGGAATTTCTTATTTTGAAATGAACAGTGAACTGTTTTTGCTGAACCAGTGGCTATCAGCTCTGGAGTAGTGTTTCCTTTACAGGCAGGCAATATTTCTGAGCTGGGTTTCAACTGAGGGTCTTGGCAAATTCCAGTGTGGATAATGTAAGCGGATCCATTCTGGATGTGTTTGTGGAAGCACAGGTATAAACATGCCACCCAAATTTCCCAAATCTTTCAGACACAGGTGGACATTGTAGGAATCCAACATGTGCCATGTTTGCATTTCAAACACCGATCATATCTATCCTGCCCTCTTTTTCAGTGAATGAAACCCACAGGAAAACAACATACCAACAGAGCAGTGTTTTTGCACAACAGCACACTAGTGTTAGAGCTTGTTAAGGCTTCTCTGCCTCTTACCTTCTACAGAGTCTTGAGTCTGTCAGTGGGAAACCCTGTTAGGGGTTAAAAAGATGTGAAAAGGAGGCTTGGTATGGTATTTGCTAAATACAATGTATGTGTGAGAAAGAAAAGAGAGTCAATTTCTACTGCATTTAAGGGTAAAGACTTTGGTATCTCTAATTTTCTTCCTCTCTCCATCACTTCTATAAAAGCAAGGATGTTTTTAAATGTGCTATTTTTTGGTCTTGTTTTTTCTTCATTTTCCATGCACTATTCCTCTGTCATTCTCTCTGACACAAAAATCAATAGATATTAATACCATTACATGAGGGGGGTGTAGTTTTGCAATAAGTTCTGTAAACATAGACAAACAGTTTATAATTTGTCATGTATCTCTGACCAACTCTTTTCCCTTTTGCTCTCTTACATGCCTCTCAGGGCCACATGCTAAGACCAGAGAGTGCTGAGACGCCATAATGCATATCATTGTTTTACATTAATCAAGTGATCAGGAAAAAGTTTTCTGTTCATAAAAATATAAATTCACCTTTGTTAAATATTACATTCACTTGTAAAAGGCCTAGGAATAACAGAACTTGCTCCTTTGGGAGACAGATATATGTAACATTTCTACTCAAAATTCAACAACTAAACCCACTGGGACAGTAAGTTTTGCCACATGGAAAATGGACATTTTGTTTCATGGTATCTTTTCAGACTGCACTTCATATGCATTGCATTACAGGAAACAGTTATGTTGCAAGAATATTGTAATACTCCCTTTTATAGCTATATTATGAAATATCACAAAAGTAAAGGGAAATGTTTTTTTCAGTACACCACCAAGACACTTAAGAGAATAAATAGTCTACACTGATGCAGCATTCAAAAATCGCTCCTCTGCACAGTCATGGGTTTTATTTAGACATTCAGAGCAAGGAATACTCTGCTGTAAGATATAGCTTCTACTAGTTACTGGGAAAGAAGTCTTTTATAAATGTTTTTTAAGACAGTTTTATGTGTCTCCAACATATCATTGACCTGATTTGCCATAAATACATGGCTGTTTCAACTACCTTGAAAACAGTAACAAAACCCAACAGCACGATCAGTAAGTCATGAAGATACACACACGTTACTGCCTCACAAGTAGCTAAAGGTTGAAATTTCTATTAGAAGAGAAAATAATTAATACACTAGATTGGAGTTGCTCATTTTCGTGCTGCCTAACCCATCACAAATAATACAAAATTTCTGTTGTGATTTTGAAATCACTACGCATTTTAAGTGAATGAAACAGATGATGACACATTACAAGGAAAAAGGGAGGCAGGCACATTTCTTAATATGATAGGAGAGCATTTGTACTATGTCGTTATCATTTGATAGGGAAAGACAGATGTGTATCTGATGCATTGGATTTGATAAGGAGAAGAGAGGTGATTCTTCCTTCAGTGAATAGAAAGCATAGACATATACAGATTTTTCTTAACCTACAGCTACAAATGTACTATCTTCTCCTAGTAGCTGGCAATGCAGTTTATAAGCTTCACTTCAGAGAAATCTAATATCCCCAGTAAATGTTCAGGAATTTTGTAATACTGACGACATAATGTATCATGACAAATGTGACTTAGAGGCATTGCAGCATGGCAGATATAGTATGTGCACAGCTTCTGGCATGTGCAGGTGCCAAAGAGGAAAAGTAGCAAGAAATCCTTTCCCTTTTAGCTCATTCACATCATTCCCATTTCCTGAAAGACAGGATAAGCAGATACACCAGCTCCTACAATGTAGAGAAACAAAAAGGTCCATTAGCTGCAGCAGTAATGGAAGACTCTATTTTTCTTTGCTTCAGGATTTGGAAGAGCTGTCTTGCAACTGAGGTCAAGATCGTAGGTGAGGTTAATACAAGTCTCCAACTGTTAAGGAGTGAAGACTCCTGGAAAATGGAGAAGAATTTTCTCATAGTGTTTCAAAATAAAATTCACTTGTGAGTCCTTTAGAGACTCAAGTGCTTAATTTCTTCAATATGGCTAGAAGTATTTCATCTTGTTTCTACCGAATGAAGAGGAACAGGTAGAATTAACATACACAGATCCTTTACATCTCAAGTTATTTAGAACAGATGAATTTGAAGTTTCCTTATTCATCCTCAGAGGAGTTGTCTAAGGAGTTCAATATTCACAGCTATGTATTTTTAAGCAAAACACTTAAAATTATATCAGTAGCATACACACTGATGGGTGTTTTATGTTCTGTTTATATAAAAGCCCATTCAAGTAACTCTGTTTCAGCCTTTGGGGATGGCAAGAAGGGAGGTTTTACTTGATGAACTGCACAGAGTTACCACTGAGGGGTCCCTGCACACATCTCTAGCAATATAATTTTCATGTTCTGCTGTCAGCAGACAGCAGCATGGTCATTAGAGAATACAAGAAAGAGTTTTCCAAAGCTTAATACGCTTCTGCCTTCTACATCTATCAGTACCTTGCCCACAAGTACAAGCTTTTTTACTTGACTATGGACCCACCAGTATGGGTTTGATCTACTTCAGATTTTCTATTTTTTCCCACCTCTCATGTCTGAAGAGAATGCTCTCAAAGTCCTATCCTGTACAGCTTCACCTGAAGTTCAAAATCCAAAGAATTTTCAGCTGGTGCTTAATTTTTCCCTTTTACTTTCCCCATCCAGAACCTTCCTTCCCGCTAGGCAAGGATGACAAGTCCATCATCATGCATATGTATTATTCTCAGCTGAATTCTGTCTTTGGCAATCAAACTACAGTAAATAAAAGGTATGGCCTAAAGAGGATTCTGATTTGGTTCTTATTTGCTTGTAAAGCAGAGAAGAAAGAAAGGGATGAGTCTTCTCTTTTTGGGTAGCCAAAGAAATAATTTAGTTTGGAAATTCTATATCTACCAATCTGGTATCTTTTCTAAAACAGACTGTTCTGCAATACACTCATATAACCCAATTATATGATTGGTTTTAAACCAAATTATATGATTGGTTTTATCTTTTTATGTGCATTTCTTTCTTCCCAATGGCAAACTAATCATTGGACCGTGCACTTGTGCAAAGCAACCTCTTGCTTCAAATTCTACTTGAGAGTTTTACCAAATTATAGCTGTATTTTAATAAGCCCGTGATCCAACAGACAACAAAGTAAACAGGAAAAGCTCTGCTGGAGCCAGACTCTCTCTGGGCTTTTCAGCTGTTTCTGTATGTAAAATGATTAGTACATGTTTACATATTCATGCATGGGAGAGAACAAGTTCAGATTTAACTGTCAATATGTATATGTGTATACCACAGTACCCAATTTGTTGTTATTTAAAAAAACTAATAAACAAGGCTTTGTGAGTTTACTTTTCATTAGAAAAGCCTGATACACACAAGTCCTGGCTTTCTCCTAATCTGTTTTCAGCAAGTAACCTCAACATAACTTATTCTACCCAGTGAAAATTTTCACTGTTTATCAGTTTAAAATTGATCCCTTTTTTCTTGTTTACTGTTGCAATAATGGGGCTGCAGCTAAAAGAAAAGAGGTTTATTCTTATAAATAAAAGAAACACAGTCATATTCATGTTAACATATCTCCCTGGTATTGTAGAGTTATAAAAATGGAGAAAGGGGGAAGGGGTTGCCACTGTGCAAATTTCTGTTAAACAGATGAAACAGGTCCATGAAACAGGCCAGATGAAACTGGCTTCCCAGTTTTGGCAGCTTGTGCCTGCCTTTATTCCACTTATATTTTACTGAGTAAAATTGTCTTCTACTATGCCTCTCTGTCTTGGTAAAGTAATAACCTGCTGGTCAAAACATTAAGTATTGCTGAAGTCATTGGTATCTCAAGGTGTTCAACATCTCATTTAGACTCTGATCCAAAATATACTGAGATAACTGATGCATTCCTCTCACCAGATTACATTTCACATCACAATCACCTGGGCAGGCCCTTTTTCCACCAGGTATTCTGTAATGCTCTACACTTTGCACTGAACTCAATGGTTCAGAAATCGTAGTGCTGACGTGGGGCAAGGAAATTCCCTTATATCCAAGGAGTGCACAACTGCATACTGCTGGGTAAGACCACACACACTTCAAGTCATAGATGACTCTTCCAGCAATATCAAGGGGAGCTGGAATGGTTCCTTTGGTTGGTATACCCTGGCCCACAAAACCAACAGTATCTGTAAGCTGCTGAAGTTGAAATCTTCAGAAGAAAAAAAGATTTGTACCACATGTGCTAGCACAGTCATAAAAAATTTTCACCTACTCAAGTGAGTTCCAAATGTCCTTCTTCAAAAATATCTCTTCTACTCTTTGTGGACTTTTCTAAATATAGGGCTTATCTAAATTCACCACAGATAAAACAAAAGCAAATTCAAGAACTGCATTATAAAGGGTAGCCCCATCCTCTTAAGCAGTGATGCTTATTTTATGGAAGTCCAGTAGAGGTCACCTGAGGGACCAAATACAGAAAGGTTTCTGTAAATATATGTAAATAGTGACTTTTTCTTGGAAAGAATAAATATTTAGGAAATTACTACGAACTAAACTAACAAGTACAGACACAGAATAATAACAACTCCTGAGATATCTCAAGCTAATTTTATAAATCATTGTGTAATTTACAGAACGAGCTTATGAAGTTGCTAAATGTGACTTCTTTTTATAATTTTATCCCTCCATTCTCTTCCTTTTCAGGAGCGACACAGTCTCAGAAGACAAAGGCTGGAGTCTGAATAGCTCTAAGGAGCCTGGCTCAACCCCTGGGCTGCAGTCCATGATGTAGAATGGTCAAAAGCAGACGCAGAACATTCAAAAGCAATTGAACCAGCAACTTGTCTCTAATGATGCCCAGAACCTTGGGGACAGGCAGTTCCACACAGACGTGTTGGTCTAGTAAAATACATGTCTTCTGCTCCATCTGTGTAATCTTTTCTTAATTGTGAAACACAATAAGGCTGGGAGGAGCTTACTGCCTCACCCATTGGAACTCCTGACTAATGAATGCCTAATATTACAACCCTAACACTGTGTGGAAAAGGGTTTTGATACTTAAAAAGTCTTCCCAAAGGTATTTGATTAAGTAGCTCAGTCTCTTGCCTAGTCAACACAGCTCCTTTACTTTACTACACAGCAGGCATTAGGTTGCACTTCCAAGCAGTATTTTCCTATTTAAATTATCTGTCTGCATGAAGGTAGCCAATATATACACATGGCCTTTTACATCATTGGTTTGGCCTTGCAAGTACAAGTTGGTACCCAGCCTCAACTCTCAATGAGATCACCTGAGCTGAAGATGTCCAGCATCTATCTTACAACATCTTGCAAATCATGCTAAGAGCTTTCATATAACCCTTTTCCTCCTTTGTTGCCTTCATCTTCTGACCCATCTGTTTTTAAAGTGCTACCTCTGAGGGGAAGTGAAGGTGTGCTGTTACATCTTGCTTCTGCCCGACTGCCACTCTATTGCATAATTTCTATTTCGCTGCATTCTCCAGCAGTCCTCTGGAAACTCCTCTCTACATTCCAGGTGGTTGACAATGGTTTTAGTTCCCTTTCTCATATCTTAGGATTTAATAATCAAATTTCTACAGAAGATCTATTCAACAGAATATGACTCTCAAATGTTGAGGCTTTCATTTATTTTGAAAAATCAAGAGCATTTTATATTTACTTTTATATTATTTTGGTATAATACATTTTCATTTGAATAATCTTGGTTTAATTTTTTGCACTATATCTATTTTGTTCCCATCACCCAAGTAGCTGTTTAATGGTTAGCTACAAATTAGCATTTGTTTGATCTCAGGTGTCTTTCTGCTTAAAGAATTAGTGGTGCTTTCGATAATATATACTCCAAAGGTATATTGTTTTGAACAACTCTTTTGACCTACTTGTTTCCATAATGTTTGAGGCTTCTGTCAATGTGATTTCTCTTTATCATTTTTCTTCCCTTCCCTTTACCAGAGGCTGATTTTCTTCTAACAACCTATTTCAGTTCAGTAAAACTCCCTTTATTTTTTAATTTTCTTAGGTTATTGAAGTCCCTAGATTCCAAAAACATTAATTTTACATTTTGTCAAACAGAAGGAAGTTCAGTAGATTCAAACAGAACCAGACTGAATAATCTTACCTTTGTAATGTTCTTTTTCCTTCATTTTGAAAAATTCAGCAACTGTAGATGAAATTCTTGTTCCTATGACAGGCTGAAATGAAAATTAGAGTAAGCCTTATTTCATTATATATAAAATATAAAACTCTTTGTCACTTAAAAAAAATCATATCACATTATATAAGTAATATGCAGACAGTCCTGATCCATCTAGTAGGCATTTTATTTTACAAAGACCCCAATCTTCCAATCCAATCTGAACAGAAGAGCCCTTTCACTTCCACTGAAAGCCAGTCAATCTATTAGGCACTAGGCTTACAAAGGTGTTCTGGCACTTTAAAATGCAGACATGCTCATAACAAAATCTTAAAAACATGTACAGAGAATGAATTCTCACTCCAGCTCAGTTCTGTGTCTATAACATAGCCCATTATATTTTAGACAAAACAGGGCAAAAAAAATTGAAACAAAATTTTGGTTTACATTAAAAAAAGCAACCAAAATTAAAATTTCTGTCCCATGGAACAAGAAAAGGATAATTTAGAGAAGGTTCAGAAAATTTGTTTTAAAGACCTTTGAATTTGGGAGAAAACAATTCATCTCTCTGAACTCTATCATGTGTTCAGAGATGTGGTGGTACTGCATTGTTTTCACTCCCAAACAATACCAATTGCATGTGATCACAAAGAGGGAAAAGGCTTCATTTCCCATCTGCACATACAATCCTTGCACAACTAGAGAACCAAGGCTGGGATTGATAAGTTCAGTTTTTTAAAAGGAGACTATTTTGTTGAAAAGCAGAATAGCTTCATAGGCAATATAACATGCTTTTAATCATAGAATCATAGAATGGCTTGGGTTGAAAGGGACCTGAAAGACCATCTAGTTCCAATCCCCCTGCCATGGGCAGGGACACCCTTTACTAGACCAGGTTACTCAGAGCTCTATCCAACCTGGAGCTGAACACTTCAGGGATAGGAATTCACAGCTTAATAATTATACAGTATTACAAATTCATCACAAAGGCAATTATCAGATTTATTACACTGAGTTTGAAGATTTTCTTTCCAGGTTATTTCTCAGAGATGACTGCATTTGTCCTCAAGAGTAACAACACTTTCAAATTACTTTTTATAGAATATGAGAAAAACTTCACTAAGTTTTAGCCAACACTGGAGAAAACCCAAACTCAGATCTGGTACTTGAAATAAGAATGGAAAGGCTCCTTAGAATTATATATGAAATATATTTGAATGTTTGGTTACATATGACACCATCTAGTCTAACTAGAAAGACAATAAATGGTTATGTAATGATAAATTATTAAAAATTATCACTTACCAAATACAGAAAGGTTTCTGTAAATATCATAGTGACTTTTCTTGGAAAGAATAAATGTTTAGGAAATGACTGCAAACTAAGCTAACAAGTACTGACAAAGAATAAGAACTCCTGAGATACTTAAGCTAATTTTATAAATCATTGTGCAATTTACAGAGCAAGCTTATGAAGTTACTAAATTAACATTCCAGGATCTAACTAGGAATCTCCTTTCCTCTACCATTATCCTCAGCATTGGCTCAAAAGCCTTTATCAAGACCTCCTACCCTGCAGACACAGTGCAGCCAAGAATTGAGCAAGCATAGCAGCTGTTGGCTAAATCACTGCCTGGATCTATAATTGTTAGTGTTTCACAGGTGCCCACACTGGGCAAGGTCTGGCTTATTTCATAAGTGCTTGGTATCTACACTGAAACAAATAAAGAGAAACTTCAAAATATAGAGAAAATTGAACATCTTTTTGGTATAACACTATCACGCTTTTGCAATGATTTTAAACGTTCATCATTTAAACTTAGGAGTTAAGGAGAAAAAAGGGCAGAAATTGCCCTTTTCTCAAATCACAAACTACCTTTGAGAGGAAACTGCTTACAAACATTTGAGAAGTCTTTCTGAACAAGACAATTTCATCCATACAAATTGTCATAATTAGATATTCATTACCTCTCCCCACCACTGATGAACAAGCTAAAACTGCAATGGTTAAGTCTATGAAGAACTGGCCATTCCACGTTCATATGGTCTTTTACTATCTCTTTATAACTGACTGAGAATGTTTTCTGATTTGTACTTAAAAAAAAATTAAACTGCTTGACAAATATTTCATTGTCCCTATACAGCTCACTGCTGCCACTTGTTTGGAAAAATGAAAGGCAAGTTGAAAAATGCACCTTTTCCATTTTCATCTCTAATTGAATTCTCTCTTGACCCCCTTATTCCCCATGGCTGTATTTCAGGTTTTGATGATAAGAAAAAGAATTTTGTATTTGGATAATACAATTTTCTCACTTGCCTTCAGCGACCTTCAGCTCAATTTCCTCTCCCCAGAGACACTGTATATTACAGAATTGAATCAAATTCCTTATTCATAGAAAAAAAGTTCCAATTTAATCTGAATATTCAGCATTTTACACTGGTCAGGGTGATGGATGGCAAATTGAAATGCTTTTGGTTCAGGTAATCAAATGGTAGAATTCAGACTTGTATTGAAAAAAATAATGAAGTCTATTCAATATTCTCATAAGGTCCAAAAAATGCACATTACATGGTAGAACTGCGGATTTTTCTTATTATCTAACCAATAACATCTCCACCACAAAAACTATAGTAAAACATTAAGAATTTATGTAGGTTAGAACATGTGAAAAGCAGCCACTTTTGGAGGAAAATGCAGGCATTGTTGTAAGAGTGCTCAGATGAACAAGTACAAAACCGGGGGGAAAAACAGACCTGTTCTCAGTGTGTACCTGCAATGTTCAATGGTGGGTTACTGAAGCCTTTTAATATGTCTTAAATGCTTTTTGAGAAAGAAACACAGCTCTTTTAATCACTTCAAGTGGTTTGATATACTAAACCACTGTAATGGTCTTTCTATCCTTGAAAGTTTTGTCAAATAATGTCATGAAGTATCTCGTTCTTTCCAAAGGACTACCATTTCATCTTGGAAAATCCTCTTGCTACTTGTGAAGTTCAAAACAGTAACTGATTTGAACAACACCGGCTTGGCACCACACTATTGATGAAACTTACTTGAACATTTGGGCTTGGACAAGATGTCTCCAGGAAAACAAGAGGATTATGATTTTGCATAAATTTGGCTTGGTTTAAAAATTCTATCAATAGTTACCTTCCTTCTAGAGTTGCATGGAATTATGCTGTTTGATTTTCAAATACTATATACCAGTTATTTCTTTTCTAATTATTTGGAGTATTTAAGCCACAAGGAATGCCTAACTGTAGGCACCACAAACAATTAAAAACGCGATGCAGCAACCTAAATGTTAAGGCACTGTGTTAAAAATAAGTCCTAGGCTGCCCTTAGTGACTGTATTAGAGTTTGTGCCTCCCCCATGTTTCTGCTCTCAGCTCACACACACAAACCTGGTGCATGGGCATTATCCAGGACAGCAGTTTCTCCTGTTCAGAGAAAGTTCCCTGTGTAGTCCTGAGTTTTCAAGCTGAATGTGTTGATGTTAAAAAAGGGTTCTTTCCCAGGCTTCTTCTGGTAAACAGAAGAACAATGTTTTGTAAATATAGAAATGTTTACATTCTTTCTATGGGAGGGACTTTCTTCTGATGTCCCTCTGGGATGACCAATTGGTAGAAAGGTTTACCTTTTGTATTACCAATCAAA